>JAYESA010000077.1:270000-552500 GCA_036927795.1 Iris macrosiphon
GACACCTTTAGCGCCCTAGTTAGCTAGGTGGGTTTCCTGGGCTATTTCCAGTAGTTTATTTCTGGATGATTGTACTTATTCTTTTGATGCTGTGAGATGTTGTAGCTATTATGGCCTTGGACTGTATATTTTTGGATATTGTCTTGCTCTCTTTGGTTCTGTTTCTTTGTTGATATCATATCGTGCTTTTATTCTTCCCCTAGATTTTGTGATTGAGAGTTCATATATATATATTGCGTGGTTGCCCTCCTTTTGGAGAGGATTATTCATATATATATATTGCGTGGTTGCCCTCCTTTTTGGAGAGGTCATGGCAGATTTTTCTGTGAGATATATAGATAGTTGGTTGACCTAGAACGGACCTTACAGCGTTCTACCGCCGATTCTGCGGCGTAGGCTGGACGTACCCACGGCTCATGCCCGATTTTTGGGTGCGGGTCGTGACACATTTTTGGTAGCGGCCCATGCAAGTCTAGTTTTTAGGTTTACCTGCAATAGGATATAGGATATAGGCTGAGAGAGAGTATGCTCAATCACAACTAGGACCCTTCCTGATTTCTTTTGCTATCTTAATTTTCCTAAAATTGTTTCTTTTGCAATATTTCTGTCCTTCTTTGATGATATCGTTTCTTGCATTGTATTGACTTCTTTTGATCTATGTTCAGGATGCCTCCGAAGACCAGATCTCAGCGCACCGTCGCAGCAGCTGCCACCGAGAGGTCTGCCACCTCTCGTCCTGCTCGACTTTCGGCAGCCGCTACCGCTCCACTCGCCACTCCTGCGGTTGAGGGAGCGTCTGTTTCTCTCGGAGATCCTCTTACTCCCATTGATCCGAGAGTCACCCCAGTTGTTCCGGTGGTACCTCCTCTACCACCACCTGCACCAGTGGATGCCACACAGTTGTTCGCATTCTTCTGAGAGATGATGGACGCACAGCACCACCAGGCAGATGTTATGAGGATGGACATTGAGAATGCTCATCAGGTGGCTATGACAGCGGTGGATAGAGTGGCTCAGATCCAGCCACAGCCAGAGCAGGCTTAGTATCCTAGGCCGGGCACTATTATTGACTTCCAAAGGATGCGGCCCAAGGAGTTCTGCGGTACAGAGGGGATCCTGTATGCCGACGACTGGATCGAGCATATAGAGGGCATCTTCAGACTGGCGATAATCCCAGCCAGCATGCAGATCGAGGCAGCGGGCAACCAGATGTTCGACCTTACCCGTACTTGGTACCACACGGATACGCGGATAGAAGTTCCGGGACTGACTTGGGAGGCTTTCAAGAAGCTCTTCAAGGATTAGTTCTTCCCGGATATGGCTCTCAGTGCTTTAGAGTGTCAGATTGAGGCGCTCGTCCAGGGGAATATGCTAGTGGACGAGTATGCAGCGGAGTTCTGCCGTCTGGGCAGATTTTTGAGGGGTTGTCTGAGGCAGCGAAGGCGTAGAAGTTCCGTAAGGGTTTGGTCATGGCGGTCAAGTCCTTGACTAGGAGTGACCGTGAGGCGACCTTCGAGCAGATTGTCAGCGACGCCCAGAGAGCTAAGGATGACCTAGAGCTGAAGACCAAGAGGAGCAGAGATGCTTCGGGAGCAGGCAGCAGTGCAGGCCCAGCCAAGAGGCCATTCCAGCAGACCCAGCAGCACCAGGGTCAGGGTCGTGCGCCCTTCTGGCAGGCGTCCCAGCAGCAGAGGCAGGGTCAATAGCAGGGCCAGAGGCAGCCCATCATTTGCCCTTTCTGTAGGAAGCCAGGGCACGGATGGGACATATGCAGAAAGTGGCTGGGCAGATGTTTGTTGTGTGGAGCAGCAGATCACCAGCTGAAGGATTGTCCTTCAGCACTTGCTCGTACAGCTCAGGGCGGAGGAGCCGCTCAGAGGGCACCAGCCAGAGCACCTGCAGCGTAGCAGAAAGGATAGCCTTTGCAGACTCAGCAACAGAGGTTCGCCCAGCACCAGCAGCAGCACCGAGGAGGACAGCAGGGGCGAGCTTTTGCCCTGACAGTAGACGAGGCTGAGCCAGTTGGTGAAGTGATCTCAGGTTCTGTTCTTCTTGATTCCATTCCAGCACTTGCTTTATTTGATTCTGGTGCTTCCCATAGCTTTGTGTCTGTATCTTTTGCTTTTAGACACTATCTTGTTGCTGAACCTTTAGCTAGACTCTGCAAGATCATGACCGGGGGTGGTATCATCCTAGTCAGTGATGTCTGCAGAGACCGGAGAGTTATCTTGGGAGGCCGGGAGTTGAGTGTGTGCCTACTCGTAATGCCACTTCCGAGCTATGATATTGTACTCGGGATGGATTGGTTGAGTATGCATTGTGCTAGTATAGATTATCGTGGAGGCATAGTTTTGTTTAGTCCACCGGGTGAGCCAGAGTTTCAGTTTGCTAGAGGAGCAGCGGAGCAGAGCGAGGGAGTCTTCTACGGAGCCCTGGTGGTAGAGCCGAGGTTGCTACATCCACTGATAGAGGAGTATATAGATGTCTTTTCGGAGGAGTTGCCAGGGTTACCTCTGGACAGAGATGTAGAGTTCTCTATAGACTTGGTGCCAGGTGCGGAGCCAATATCCCAGCACGTCTATAGAGTCAGCAACAGTGAGCTGATAGAGTTGAAGAAGCAGGTGGATGAGCTTCAGGATAAGAGATTTATCATATCTAGTTCTTCTCCATGGGGTACTCCGGTACTTTTTGTGCCGAAGAAGGATAGGTCGATACGGATGTGTATCGACTACAGGGCTCTGAACAACCTCACAATCAAGAACAAGTATCCGCTGTCGCATATTGATGATCTTTTTGACCAGTTGAGCAGAGCGAGGGTGTTTTCCAGGATTGATCTGAGGACAGGCTACCACCAGGTGAAGGTCAGGAAGGAGGATATTCCAAAGACAACTTTTCGGACCAGATATGGACAGTATGAGTTCTTGGTGATGCCGTTTGGGTTGACTAATGTCCCGGCAGTGTTCATGAATCTGATGAACAAGATATTCCATCAGCATCTGGACAGGTTTATGGTGGTGTTTATAGATGATATCTTGGTGTATTCGAAGACCCCAGAGGAGCATGAGGAGCATCTGAGGATAGTACTGGAGACTCTCAGAAAGGAGAAGCTTTATGGAAAGCTTTCGAAGTGTGAGTTCTTCCTTGACAAGGTTGAATTCCTTGGTCATGTGGTGACTGGAGAGGGTATCTCGGCGGATCCGAGAAAGATCATGGCAGTTGAGGCATGGAGTGCTCCGAGTTCAGTAGCCGAGGTCAGGAGTTTCCTGGGACTGGCAGGTTACTACAGGAGATTTGTTCAGGATTTTTCCCGGATTGCAGACCCGTTGTCCAGGCTGACCCGGAAGGACGTAGAATTTGTTTGGTCAGAGGAGTGCCATATCACCTTTGATGAGCTGAAGAGGAGGTTGACGACAGCTCCAGTGTTGACGTTGCCATCAGGTTCTGGAGGATTCACTATCTATAGTGATGCATCAGGGAAGGGACTGGGTTATGTGTTGCAGCAGAATGGGAGGGTGATTGCCTATGCTTCTAGGCAATTATGTCCTCATGAGAAGAACTACCCTACCCACGATTTAGAGTTGGCAGCGGTCATCTTTGCTCTGAAGTTATAGAAACACTATTTATACTGAGAGCATGTGGAGATCTTCACAGACCACAAGAGCTTGAAGTATGTGTTTACCCAAAAAGAGCTGAACATGAGGCAGAGGAGATGGTTGGAGTTGATAAAAGACTTTGACATATCGTTGCAGTACCATCCAGGGAAGGCGAACGTAGTTGCGGATGCGTTGAGCAGGTATCCGGTAGCTATGTGCCTGACTACAGATCGTTATCTTCTGGCAGATTTAGAGATTGAGATGTAGATGTGGGGACTGCAGATTCAGTCAAAGTTGGTAGATCGGATCATGGCTACACAGTTTGAGGATGAGTCCCTGAGGAGCATCAGGGCGCAGGTTCAGATGGGATTGTCAGATGACTTCACCATTGCTGATGATGGTTCTTTGCGGCAAGGTACTAGGTTGTGTGTGCCGAGTGGATCGTTGCACGAGGAGGTTCTTCAGGAGGCGCATCGATCCCAGTACTCTATGCATCCAGGTGCCAATAAGATGTATAGAGATCTGAGATAGCATGTATGGTGCTACGGGATAAAGCGGAAGGTAGCGCGCTTCGTATCCCGATGCTTAGTGTGCCAGCAGGTGAAGGCAGAGAGGCAGAGGCCAGGAGGTTTGCTCCAGCCGTTACCCATTCCGGAGTGAAAATGGGAGCATGTGACCATGGATTTTGTTTCTGGATTTCCCCGTTCTCCAGGCGGGAAGGATGCGATTTGGGTCATCGTGGACAGGTTGACCAAATCGGCCCACTTTTTATCATTCAAATTGGGTACGTCTACAGAGAGACTAGCAGAGATGTATGTACGCCAGATAGTCAGAATGCATGGAGTTCCTGTGAGCATAGTATCAGATCAGGACAGTCGCTTTACTTCGTATTTCTGAAGGAGTCTGCAGGCTAGCTTGGGCACCCAGCTCAAGTTTAGTACTGCATATCACCCACAGACAGATGGTCAGTCAGAGAGGACCATTCAGACACTTGAGGACATGCTTCGCACTTGTGTTTTGGATTTAAGAGGCTCTTGGGAGGATCACTTGCACTTGGTAGAGTTTGCTTACAATAACAGCTACCAAGCCAGTATCGAGATGTCACCTTTCGAGGCATTGTATGGACGGAGGTGTCGCACTCCGTTATCATGGGATGATATAGGCGAGAGAGCTTTGCTTGGCCCGGAGATGGTGGTTGATGCAGCAGAGAAGGTCAAGCTTATTAGAGATAGACTTCGGGTGGCGCAGGACAGGCAGCGACATTGGGCCGATAGCCACCGGAGACCTTTGGAGTTCGAGGTATAGCTTAGAATCTAGATTTTGTTCTTGTGATTGCTTGTTTTAGACTAAGTGCAGAGACCTTGTTTGTGCTAGGTTGGAGATCTGGTGTTCCTGAGGATTTCTCCGACGCGGGGCACTATTCGCTTCAGTGGAGGCGGGAAGCTTAGCCCACGTTTCGTCGGACCCTTCCGTATTCTTGAGAGGGTCGGCACCGTGGCGTATAGGCTTGAGTTGCCGCCTACGCTGGAGGGAGTTCATGATGTGTTCCACGTGTCGCAGTTATGGCGGTACGTGGCGGATCCCAGTCATGTATTGGATCACTCAGAGATCGTGGTGGGCCCTACTCTTAGCTATCCAGAGCAGTCGGTGGAGATTTTGGATCGGCGGGAGAAGGTGTTGAGGAACCAGACTATTCCCTTGGTTCACGTCGCGTGGAGGCATCACTCTCCAGGTGAGTCGACCTGGGAGAGGGAGGATGAAATGCGCGAGCGATACCCCTATCTCTTCGAGCCCTGAGGTATGGTTCTTTCTTTGCATTCCTGTCATAGTTTCGTCTTTTTAATTTCGAGGACAAAATTATTTTGAGGGTAGGCTTGTCACTACCCAATTCTAGAAAATAGGGTTATTTTTTTTATTTGGTAAATTGTGTATTATATTTAATTAATTATATTTATATTTATTTAGTGATTGTATTATTTTTTTAATGATTATTTTAGGGTTTTGGCTAGCCTGGACCCATGTCAGACCCTAGTGGACCCATGTCCGACCCGACCAACACCCTTGTAAGGATTATTTTGGGACTTAAAAATATTATTATATTTTTAGTGGGTTAGTGGGAGAGATTTGGAGTTAGTTTGAGTGCTTTTGGAACCCCGGAACCCAAAACTGAGTTAGGATGGCATTTTGGTCATTTGGACTCTATGTAAACCCCTTTATTATGTGTGGCTGGCCCCTACCTACCCATTTTCGTGAGAACACAGTAGCCCCCCACCCGATCACAGCAAGCACAGCCCCCCTCATATTCTTTACTTCTTCTCCACTTCTTCTTTCTTCTTCCTTCCTTCTTCCAAGTAAGTTCCCCTTCCTTTTTCTTCCTTCTTTCTTCCATTCCTTCTTTTTTATGCTAACCCTAACCTTGTATTTTCCCTAACCTAGGTGTGTGGAGCCTAGATTTAGTGTGGAGGCTAGATTTAGTGGCTTGGAGCTTGAGGGAGGTGATTCCAAATAGATCGGAGACTTTGGCCTTGGGATTCCAACTCCCAAGAGGTAAACCCTAACTTTCCCACTGCTAATTACTTTTATGTAGTGTAATTAGTATTTTAGAACCTTCCTAGACCCTAAGCCTACCCGTGGGAGGAAGTTAGAACTAGTTTGGTTGAGTTTAGAGACTTTGACATTAGGTTTTGTGTCAATTTCGGGTGGAATCCAAATTTGGCCCAATTTTGGGTGATGCCCTAGGTTAGACAGACCTAGGTAGATGTTGTCGGGTGTCTTGAGGGTGAGAGCGTGTCTCCGTTCGGACACGGGAAGCCGTGTCGCAGAGAAACGGGCATTTCGGGCAAAATTGGGGTTTTTCGTAATCGCCGATTCTAAGTGTGTGTGCATTTCCGCCACGGGCCTAGAATCGATGGGGTAGTACTTTTTCTAGGATCTAGACATCATTTAGAACCCATGAGTAAATTTTGGGTCGATTCTGAGTTTGTTTGGTGTGCGTTTCAGGAGGTTTTTCGAACCGCACATCGCGTGTTCGTCGAAATGACCGAACGGCCATTTCGACTTGGTTTCCTAGTTTCGGGCTTGTGCGCGCGTTGGGTTAGCATCGGGGAGTGTGTGCTAGAGTTCTCGAGTTATATTTTATATATTTATAGGTATTTGTGAGTGTCGGGGTCGTTGGGCGTGAGTGGGGCGTGTTATTTGTGTGTTGTGTGCGTTGTGTGGTGTTTGGGTATAAGTATCTATATATCTATATATATATGTATGTGTGTCTATATATGTATATATATATATATATATATATATATATATATATATATATATATATATATATATATATATATATATATATATATATATATGTATGTATGTGTGTCTATATATATGTATATATATTTATATATATGTGTGTATTTATATATGTGCTTGTGTATATATTTGTCTATGTGTATATATATATATATGTATATGTATAAGTATGCGTGTGTGTGTATATGTATATATATATATATATATATATATATATATATATATATATATATATATATATATATATCTTTGTATGTATATATATATATTTGAATGTGTATGTGTGTATATATATATATATATATATATATCTTAGAGTGAGTGTGTTGATATGCATATATAGATATTTGTATGTGTGTGTATATATATATATATATATAGTAGTATATATGTATATGTATATATGTGTGTGTGTGTGTGTGTGTGTAAGTGTTTGTGAGTGTGTTAGTGTGTGTGTTAGAGTATATATATAAGTGTGTGTATATATATATATATATCTAGTTGTATATATATAGAGAGAGATATATGTATGTTATATATATATATATATATATATATATATATATATATATATATATATATATATATATAGTGATTTATATATATGTATATAGGAGTGTGTTTGTGTGAGTGTTTGTGAGTAGGAGGGGGGGAACAGCAAGGCCAGCAGCAGCACAGCAGCAGCAGAAGGAGCAGCAGCAGCAGCAGCACTATGAAGCAGCAGCAGCAGCAAAGCACAGGAGCAGCATCAGCATCGCAAGGCACGTGGCGTTTGCTAGTTAGCTAGGTAGTAGAGGGAGAGGTGGTTAGATAGTTAGAATAGCTAGATTGATAGATATTAGATAGATATATATAGATAGATGGTTAGATAGATACTAGATAAATAGGTAGTTAGTTAGATTTATAGATAGATAGGTAGATTGCTAGATATGATAGATAGATAATAAGATAGCTAGTTAGATAGTTAGATAGATAACTAGATAGATTGATACTAGATTGGTAATAGATAGGTAGATAAATAGTTATATCTATCTAAGATACAGATATATATATACCTATAGTTATATATATATGTATAGGGAGGTATATGGGTATATGTATATGTGTGTGGATATCTATATATATAGGTATATAGATACTTAGATATGTAAATATATGATAGATATATATATTTTTCTAGCTTAGATTAATAACTAGGAGTATACTTATTAGCCTAATAACTAGTTAGAGGGGTTTGAGAGCGGTATCTCAATACCTTGAGATACCGAGGTATTTCAATACCTTGAGATATCCAAGGTATTGAGTTTCGAGCGGGGTATTTGAGCAAGAGCCTAGGATATATATTGGAGTGATTTTTATATGCTTATATATATATTTATGCGTGCTAGCATAGGTTTTAGCGGGTTTAGGCGGGGTGCGTGGCCTAGGATGAGGTATCGGATACCGAGGGTATCCCGGTATCTCAATTAGGCGAGTTTGTGAGTTTTCTAGCTTAATGAGCTCGGTTTGACCTAGAATTTCAGGGGCACCCTAGTTTGACCTAGCTTTGACCATAATTGTCCCCGTTGACCGTAAAAGTCAACGTTTGACCTAGTTTTGACCTAGAGTTGACTTTTTGGACCCCGGGTTGACTTTTTGACCTGAATTTCACTGGTTTGACCCGTTCGACCTAGAATAGCCCTAGAAGCCTGTTTTTAATTATTTTATATCATTTTAAATCCTTAGAATCCTGTTTAAGTCTGTTTTTTGCAATAGGTTCTTGTGACACCGGTCCGGATCTCGATCCTTATCAGTTGCTCAGGACATCAGGCGAGTACCTACCTCTGATAGTTTCCATTTCATGATAGCGTTTATATCACCTGTTCTAGAACTGTAATACTTGATTCTGACACATTGTTACATGAGATGGTACTAGTGGATCCCGTCATGAGATGCTATCCCCCTTACCGTGTTCAGCGGGTACTCTATCACGTGTATTTCATTATGTGCTTCGGGTATTGATTCTCATGTGCTATCATGTGCTTCTTGTGCTCCCGCCTTCGTGTGTGCGAGCTATTATCATGTACGTAGCGTGTTGTGGTTGGATCCAAGAGTATTAGTGGGGGAGGTGAGTAGGAGTTGGTTATGTGATCAAAGCCAAACAGTATTCATGTGTATGTCGGTTATGCAACTCACGTATAACGGAGTTATCATAGTATTTTTCATGTGCAACCTAAGCCGATCACATAACGAACTTGTGCTCAAGGCACTTAGCTAGTATTCATGTTTTCTCACCTGCAGTTACTTTTCTACTACTTGTATTGTTCTCCTGTTTACATTGCAGCTACTTATTGTGCTCCAGAATATATTTATTTTCTGTGCATCTTGTATACTTTTTTATTGCTCGTCATATACACCTTATCATGTATTTGGAGTTGCTTTCAGAGTTATGTACTTCGCTCCAGTCCAGACTGGGCATATTTTTTCCAGAGGATCCTGAGGACTATTGCCCGACGTTCTACGGGCCGGGTGTTGACGAGGGTTGTGTCCCCGAGATCGAGGAGGAGTGCGCCGAGGAGATGCCTTTAGCGCCCTAGTTAGCTAGGTGGGTTTCCTGGGTTGTTTCCAGTAGTTTATTTCTGGATGATTGTACTTATTCTTTTGATGCTGTGAGATGTTATAGCTATTATGGCCTTGGACTGTATATTTTTGGATATTGTCTTGCTCTCTTTGGTTCTATTTCTTTGTTGATATCATATCGTGCTTTTATTCTTCCCCTAGATTTTGTGATTGAGAGTTCATATATATATTGCGTGGTTGCCCTCCTTTTTGGAGAGGTCATGGCAGATTTTTCTGTGAGATATATAGATAGTTGGTTGACCTAGAACGGACCTTACAGCGTTCTACCGCCAATTCTGTGGCGTAGGCTGGACGTACCCACGGCTCATACCCAATTTTCGGGTGCGGGTCGTGACAAATGAATACAACAATGTCAGAATCATAAAGCAAGATCAATCTCAATAAATATAATACTCGAGAAATATCCTGATAATGAGTCTGATACATCTGTCAAGATACAATAATAAAGATAACCACAGCAAATACTGAGTATGGAAACAGTATATACTCTGAAAAAACCCTCGAAGATCACTCGTCTACTGGATCTGGTACTGCTTCAGTGTCTTCTCCTGCTCCTTCTCCTGCTAGTGCTCCTGCTAGTGTATACCTCGGGGTCGATCTCGTCTGCTAATCCTGGGGACATATTCCGGATCCAGGTCCTCAGGAGACATAGCAAGGTACAAAATAACTCAAGCCAACATAAATGAAATAAAATAGTAAATGAAATAAATAGGATAAGTATATATAACCATCTATATGAAATGCAAGTTGAGAGCATCACTAAAACTCAGGCTGAGACCACTACAAGCTCTGTGTCTGGGAGCCGGTAGCAGTGTTACTATGTAGTTTACTATGTATTATATATATAAAATCAGCATGTAGCCTGTGTGTCTCTCCCCACCCCATGTAATCATACGTCTCATGTCCACGATACATCATATCCATGTCACGCACGATCATATCTAATACAACAAGTCATATAATGTCTATGAATATAATGTCTATGCCATAAAGCCTGTATCCTATACAGAATTACTATGAATATCTCAAGAAGATTCTGTCTTATGAATAGTGTCAAGTATCCTGGGTTATGATGTACTTGATAAGCCAAGTACGAGAATATAAAGGGTCACGAATGTCCATCTCTAGGTGACGTTACACAACTCTGCGTACAGTGTTGGCACCCGACTAATAATCGGACGCTAAGTAAGTCACACGGTCCTAGGTCAAGCATGCACAATAATATAAATAAATCAAGGAAAATATGTAACAAGACTGCAAAGTTGACAAGGTACACTTGCCTGGGGTTTAAATACCAACAGTTGTCCCTGTATCAGCGGATCCTGTAGGTACTCCTCCAAAAGCTGAAATAAACATCACCAACAGTCTCAAAAAGTATCAAATAGCTAGAAACGCCTATCCTTAAGTCCAGTTTGGACACAGGAGCAAAAATGACAGTTCCGGGTCAAAGCGGGGTCCACATGTAGGCCACTTTGCACCGAAAAATATGTCAGGGTCAAGGGTCTCCAAATTTGTCAAACTTAGTGTCAACAAGTCAGAAACGATGATACAAACCCAACGGAACTTCCAGAATTGGATTCCGATAAGCCGATCACAAAATCGCCCGTCAAGTAGAGACGCGGGGCCCACGATACGCGATTTGGTCAACGTTCTCAGAATTGAACCAAACTTGGGTCACAGGACTAGCGTATTGCTACGAGTCCGATGGCGTAAGTTTCGTTTTGATCCGACGTGTGTACACAAAATTACAACGTGTTCCAGAACAGACGGATATGGGACATTGTCGGCAGATACGCGTTGATTCCGGTGTGCACGCACATCCAAATCAACTTCTGCAAAATCCCGTACGTCCGTATCCATGGCGCGCACATTTCAGTAAAAATCGCGTGCGACATAGTCGTCCCGTTTGGTGGGGCGCACTCAGTTCCGGGGTGAAACAGGACATTGGTTTTCCTATTTTTGGATCGCGGTTTGCGATCACCACATGACGCGACGCACCGAGCGGGTTGCATGGGCATCGAGAGGGTTACACAGTCTACGCGACACAACTGACGGAACATAAAACGGAATAACGAGGAGAGAGAACGGGTTACCTGAACAGGGCTTCGTGAAACAGGGTTGAACGTGTCCGCGTGTCGATTTGACACAGTTTCTGTGTCCTGGATGTGTCCGGGTTCTGCGTCCAGAGACTCGCCGGGCTCGGGGCGGCTGGTTGAGGTGCTGGTCAGAGTCGGCCGGGGCTCAGGCGGCCGGCAGAGGAGAGGTAGCGGCTTGGGGCTAGGGCTCGGCTGCTGTCGAAGTCGGGGCGGCTGGGCAGAGGCGGAGGTCGACGAAGGGAAGCGGGCTTTGGGGGATAGTCGAAGGTGGTGGTGCTGGCTGGGCTCAGGACGGAGGTCGGCGAGGCGAGGGGGTCGAGTGGGGAGGTTAGGGTTTTCTAGGTGGAGAGGTCGAGGGTTCGGCGGAGGGACGGTGGAAGTCGGGATGGTCGATGGTGGGAAGGGTCGACGACTGTGGGTTCTGACGAGGCGGAGGTCGGGGGAGTTCTGGAGGAAGAAGACGACTGGGGAAGTTAGGGTTCAGGCGAGGCATTCGTCGAGGCTGGCTGCGGGCGGCGGAGTAGATGAGAGAGGGTTTACGGCGGCGGCTGGCGCAAACGCCGAGGTATTTATAGGCCTGAATATTGAATCCGGTGGGATTCAGAATCTAGGGTTCGGTTAGGGTTTCGGGTCCGGGTCGGGTTCGATTCGGATCCGACCCGACCCGTTAAGTCTGGGTTGGTCTGGTTCGGTTTGGATTGGTTTAATTCCAATTAAACCGGGTTCAGTCAGGGTTTAATTAGGTTTAATTCTACATTGGTTTTTAGGGCTTTAAAAATGCTTCCGGAGTCCAATAAATTCACAGAAAATTACCCTATGTCCAGTTTTCCATTTTACACCATAAAATATTATTTTTATAATATTTTAATATTAATTAACATAATTTAAAAATCCTTTAATCATGAAATACCTTAGTTTTAAATTCCAAAAATTACAGAAAATTGCGAGAAAATGTTTTAAAATATTCTGAAAAATCTGGGTTATGACAATCTACCCAACTTATAAAAATTTAGTCCTCGAAATTAAAATTAAGCCATGGTAGAAGTCAAGGATGGTCTAAAATTTGTATTGGTTAAAATGTAAGGCTAGGTTTAACGGAGTGGGCGATGTTGCACGATGCATATTCCAAAAATCATGGAAAAAATTCACATGAGCGAAAAATAGGTTTCTTCATGTGTCTTGTCAATGATGTGGACACCTAAATGCTTTTTTATATAAAAGTGCCCAACCATTGAAACGTTGCACAAAGATGGAAATGGAGGATGGGCATGTCTAGGACAATGATGTGGAATTTGTAGGAAGGCAGTGACTAGTGAAGTGCTCCAATTATTGAAGCAATGGTAAGGTGCGCCAAGTGATACCATGTTGTAAAACTAAATAAAATACCATGTTCTAGTGGATTCGAGCTAGCCTCATTCTCGCTATCTAAGCCAAGTAGGTCTAATTCTTAGGTGAGGGGGTTTCACGATCCAGCCAACTTAAAAACAATGTCGTCCTCATAATTAAAATAAGGCATAATTTATTGATCATTCATGTACATAAGGCAAGTCAATCGCAATCTCCTTACGATAATTAAAATCCTAATCATATCCATTGCAATCACTTCAAGGTTAAGATGACCACTGATCCAATCAAAATTCAACTATGGTTATCTCTTCTCACTTTCTCAAATAACCCACAAGCAAATTTTAAATTAAATCCATATAACATCTTCAAGATTTATATACGCATATAAATTTGCCTCACGATCCCCAACTATAATTTCCTCTAGAAGTAATTCGAGTCCAATATTATTCCCATTTCCACTTATATATTTTTGTATGCTTCCACTTTTTAAGTCCCATTCACATCCTCAATATTTTAAATAGGTAGTCCAACCATCAAATTTTAATTCTTAATTCAAACCATCAAATTGAAAAATAATTTAAATGCAGTCCACCAATGTTCAAGTCTGAAATTCTATATTTATCCTCTAAATTCAAATTGATGATTTTACCTTCATTATTCAAAAATTTAAATCATGTACTTAAGGTATAAATATTGGGTCCTCCATATCAAGATTTTAAAATTCATTAATCCTCATCATCTTGGTCATTCTTCTAAAATTCTCAAAATTAAAATGGCTTTAACCTCTCCCATTCTAATCTTGCTCGATCACAATCTAAAAGAAATTCCTCTCGAGTTAATAGTGCACTGCTACCCAACTTAGAATTTACCCATCTATCACATAAGGCTATATACCTTAAGGAGATATTCTTTAATTTATTTACTCATGTCATTCAATCCTCGAAACTTCAATGCCGATCATACCACATATGATATGTCCTTAATTACGAAGGAATAATCCTCAAGTATGTGATCGGCCTATGGGGTATATCTAGTACTCTCTGTGTATCAAACTTATACCAAGCACGAGGTTTTGTCTTTCCGAAATAAGGAAAGACGGAGATCAATAATAAAGAGTTCAAGGGCGAGGTAATAGATTAGAAGTATCAGAATCAAGGCATTTTAAGAATTCAAATAGGAATTATCAAGGCAGTTGTGGATTGAAATCCTATTTTGGTAATCCTTTGTTCGCATGCTCGTATTAGTACAGTTATGTAACTGATACGATATGCTCAGACATGTCTAGGGCAAGTATATTCGTCTACTAATCAACTATATATCTCAATCCACGTAAAGTATTATTGCGAAGGGCGAATCAAGCGCACTATGGTTGATCAGACCGTAATACACTGATTCTAAAATATATTATTATGGGCCTCCCCAATAATACATATGTCATGAACAAGCTCGATAAAGAATAAGCTTGCAAAACTAGGCTATAAAATAGCAGCATAAGTCAATGTAGCATATGAAATATAAGTACGCTAGATGATGATGAAAGGAGGTACAAATTATTCAAGTTCACAAAATAAAAACAAAATAAGCAACATTAATAAAAGACTCTACAATCTCTACAGTTATCATACAACCTCCTTGTCTAAGTCGCCAGTCGACCAAATAGGGGCAAGGACCTCTAAATTCTATTGTCTGAATAAACACTGTCATCTTTTGCTAGCATGCGATTAATGCCATTCAGTTACACCGCCTCGATGGGTCAAGTGGACAATGTGGTACTAGGTTGTGAGGCATACTGCCCAACTTTATAAGAGTTAAACTAATACCGTGACAGTCTTAAGAGGATCCTGCAAAATAACCTTATACATGTAACAGAAACTCTTATTAGGGTATATGAGGAAGGATCTTGGTACTTATTAGGGTCTCTTATTGCATTATATAGGTAAGGGTCACCTTAAGTCTTAATCATAGTGCTCATAGAACATGTGTCAATAGCGAGAATGGAAAGGTTACTAGTCTCAAGGGAAAGGGAATATAACTTGTATCGAGGTGGGGGTACAAATTACGTGATATAACTCTAAGGAAAAATCATCGGGTCATAATCTACAAGATTAACTCAAACTTATCGAACTCTAACTACCAAGCACAAAATTTTTAAATTTAAGACTACAACTATAATCCTAGAAAACTATGGGTCCTTAACAAGGAATAAAATTACTTGGCCTACTATCAGAAGTGTCAGATGGCACGAGTTGAAAGATGAAGAGAAGAAACGTAATCAGTCGTCGCGCTCTAGCAAGCGCTATGGTCATAGAGGAGCAATATATAAAATTAGAATAGGGGCTCTACATAGCATCATGGTTTTCTAAGGTGAAGTGGTATGCTAGTTGCTATGTTTGAGGTATGATTAGGAAAATGTTCTATACATTGCTCTTGGCTTTCTAAGATACTGTCTGCTAATATCACGACAAGAACCTATATCCTAACACTATCTCACTATGCACATTAGGTTCAGTTCTATCATTCGATCTCGGATTTCTATTGGTTCCTCAAGACTAGGGTTAAACACTAGGGTCAATTCTCTAACTAGCCCTTAGCAGTGCCTATACTGCTCTTAGGTCATTCATGACTATAACAAGAAATAATGGCAAATTATTCTATAGGTGAGGGATGCTAGGGTTCATTAAGCGTTCTACTTAGGGGTGTCAATATCCTAACTGTACTCTTAATAGGAAGGTTACCCTACCTATCATTTTATCAACAGGGACTTCTATATTCTAGGAGAAGGCTACACTCAAGGAACTAATGAGAAGGCACATGAATTAAGGAGGATGCAATTATTCAACAGAATGGATTGGAAGGAGGATGAGTCATAGTTAGTTGTGGATGAGATCCTATAAACTTATCCTATTCCTATTGCAGGCTTGCTCGGTCCCTAAGCTGAAATCGAACAATTTAGTTGTAGACCTGTATGGGCCACCATAAAAACTATGTTACGCCCCAGTTCCAAAATATCGAGGGACTGGACACGTGGCAATGGCCAGCAGCACACACCGATGGACAAAGCCAATTTAATGGATCCATTGGGGCGTACTTAAGCTGTAATACAATAATAAGGGTCTAGATATACTAATTTCATCCACAGAAATGAATACAACAATGTCAGAATCATATAGCAAGATCAATCTCAATAAATATAATACTCGAGAAATATCCTGATAATGAGTCTGATATATCTGTCAAGATACAAGAATAAAGATAACCACAGTAAATACTGAGTATGGAAACAGTATATACTCAGAAAATACCCTCGATGATCACTCGTGTACTGGATCTGGTACTGCTTCAGTATCTCCTCCTGCTCCTGCTAGTGCTCCTGCTAGTGTATACCTCGGGGTCGATCTCGTCTGCTAATCCTGGGGACATAATCCGGATCCAGGTCCTCAGGGGACATAGCAAGGTACAAAATAACTCAAGCCAACATAAATACAGTGAAATAGTAAATGAAATAAATAGGTTAAGTATATATAACCATCTATGTGAAATGCAAGTTGAGAGCATCACTAAAACTCAGGCTGAGACCACTACAAGCTCTATGTCTGGGAGCCGGTAGCAGTGTTACTATGTATTTTACTATATAGTTACTACGTAGTTTACTATGTATTATATATATGAAATCATCTTGTAGCCTGTGTGTCTCTCTCCACCCCATGTAATCACATGTCTCATGTCCACGATGCATCATGTCCATGTCACGTACGATCATATCTAATGCAGTAAGTCATCTAATGTCCATGAATATAATGTCTATGCCATGAAGCCTGTATCCTATACAGAATCACCATGAATATCTCAGAAAGATTATGCCTCATGAATAGTGTCAAGTGTCCTGGGTTATGATGTACTTGATAAGCCAAGTACGAGAATGTAAAGGGTCACGAATGTCCATCTCTAGGTGACGTTACACAACTCTACGTACAGTGTTGGCACCCGACTAATAATCGGACGCTAAGTAAGTCACACGGTCCTAGGTCAAGCATGCATAATAATATAAATAAATCAAGAAAAATATGTAACAAGACTGCAAAGTTGGCAAGGTACACTTGCCTGGGGTTTGAATACCAACAGTTGTCCCTGTATCAGCGGATCCTGTAGGTACTCCTCCAAAAGCTGAAATAAATATCACCAATAGTCTTAAAAAATATCAAATAGCTAGAAATGCCTATCCTTAAGTCCAGTTTGGATACAGGGGCAAAAATGACATTTTCGGGTTAAAGCGGGGTCCACATGTGGGCCACTTTGCACCAAAAAATGTGTCAGGGACAAAGGTCTCCAAATTTGTCAAACTTAGTGTCAACAAGTCAGGAACGATGATACGAACCCAACAGAACTTCCAGAGATGAGCCGATCACAAAATCGCCCGTCAAGTGGAGCCGCGGGGCCCACGATACGCGATTTTGTCAACGTTCTCAGAATCGAACCAAACTTGGGTCACAGGACCAGCGTATTGCTACGAGTTCAATAGCACAATTTTTGTTTCGATCCGACGTGTATACACAAAGTTACAATGTATTCCAGAACAGGCGAATACGGGGCGTTGTCGGCGGATACGCGTTGATTCCGGTGTGTACGCACATCCAAATCAACTTCTATAAAATCCCGTACGTCCGTATCCACGGCACGCATGTTTCGATAAAAATTGCGTACGACCAAGTCGTCCCGTTTGGCAGGGCGCACTCAGTTCCGGGGTGAAACGGGGCGTTGGTTTTCCTATTTTTGGATCGCAATTTGCGATCACCACAGGACGCGACACACCGAGAGGGTTGCATGGGTATCGAGAGGGTTACACAGTCTACACGACACAACTGACGGAACAGAAAATAAAATAACGAGGAAAGAGAACGGGTTACCTGAACAGGGCTTCGTGAAACAGGGTTGAACGTGTCCGCGTGTAGATTTGACACAATTTTTGTGTCCTGTATGTGTCCGGTTCTGCATCCAGAGACTCGCCGGGCTCGGAGCGGCTGGCTGAGGTGCTGGTCGGAGTCGGCTGGGGCTCAGGCGGCCGGCAGAGGAGAGGCACCGACTTGGGGCTAGGGCTCGGCTGTTGTCGAAGTCGGGGCGGCTGGGCAGAGGCGGAGGTCGACGAAGGAAAGCGAGCTTTGGGGGATGGTCGAAGGTGGTGGTGCTGGCTGGGCTCAGGGCGGAGGTCGGCGAGGCGAGGGGGTCGAGCGGGGAGGTTAGGGTTTTCTGGGTGGAGAGGTCGAGGGTTCGGCGGAGGGACGGTGGAAGTCGGGATGGTCGATGGTGGGGAGGGGCGACGACTGTGGGTTCAGACGAGGCAGAGGTCGGGGGAGTTCTGAAGGAAGAAGACGACTGGGGAAGTTAGGGTTCAGGCGAGGCGTTCGTCGAGGCTGGCTGCGGGCGGCGGAGTAGATGAGAGAGGGTTTGCGGCGGCGGCTTGCGCGAACGCCGAGGTATTTATAGGCCTGAACAGTGAATCCGGTGGGATTCAGAATCTTGGGTTCGATTAGGGTTTTGGGTCCGGGTCGGGTTCGATTCGGATCCGACCTGACCCGTTAAGTCTTGGTTGGTCTGGTTCGGTTTGGTTTGGTTTAATTCCAATTAAACCGGGTTCAGTCAGGGTTTAATTAGGTTTAATTCTACATTGGTTTTTAGGGCTTTAAAAATGCTTCCGGAGTCCAATAAATTCACAAAAAATTACCCTATGTCCGGTTTTCTATTTTATACCATAAAATATTACTTTTATAATATTTTAACATTAATTAACATAATTTAAAAATCCTTTAATCATAAAATACCTTAGTTTTAAATTCCAAAAATTACAGAAAATTGCGAGAAAATATTTTAAAATATTCTAAAAAATCTGGGTTATGACAGTCCAAACAAACTCTACATCCTTCCTGGTGAGTCTGGTCATCGGCTCGGCAATCCTCGAAAAATCTTGCACAAACTTTCTGTAGTAGCCTGCAAATCCCAAGAAACTTCTGATCTTTGCTACCGAACTCGGGGTCTTCCAAGATTTTACTACTGCGATCTTCTCCGGATTTACTGAAATACCATCACCAGTCACAACATGCCCCAAGAACTCCACCTTGTACAGAAAGAACTCATACTTGGACAGCTTTCCACCCAACTTCTCCTTCCTCAGCACCTCCAACACAATCCGCAAATGCTCCTCATGCTCCTTCGGTGTCTTCGAGTATATGGTCAATGAACACCACCATGAACTTGTCAATGTACTAATGGAACACCTTGTTCATCAAGTTCATAAATACCGATGGTGCATTAGTCAACCCAAACGGCATCACCATAAACTCGTACTGACCATACCGAGTTCAAAAAGCAGTCTTCGGTATGTCCTCCGTCTTCATCTTCACCTGGTGGTAGCCTGATCTCAAATCTATCTTAGAAAACACCTTGACACCACACAATTGATCGAAAAGATAATCAATCCGTGGCAAAGGGTACTTATTTTTGATAGTAAAATTATTCAATGCCTTGTAATCAATGCACATGTGCACTGATCCATCCTTCTTCGGTACAAACAATACCGGGGCTCCCCACAGTAAAGAACTCGATCTGATAAACCCCTTATCCTATAATTCGTCCACCTGCTTCTTTTACTCTATAGACATGCTATAAAATTAGTTCTACACCTGGCACCAAGTTTATAGAGAATTTAACATCTCGATCTGGCGGCAATCTTGGCAATTCCTCAGGAAAAACATCCAAGAACTCTGCTATCAACAGATGCGGCAACTCCTTGTCTTCTACTATAGCTCCACAAATAATGCCTTCTCCCTGCTCTGCAGCTCCTCTATCAAACTCGAACTCTGGCTCTCCCGGCGGACTAAACAAAACTCTACCTCCTCTATAATCTATACTAGCACGGTTCCTACTTAACCAATCTATCCTGAGTATAATGTCGTAGCTCGGAAGTGGCATTACAAATCGACACACACTCAACTCCCGGCCTTCTAGAGTAACTCTCTGATCCTTACAAATATCATTAATCAAGATAATGCCTCCCATGGTCATGATCTTACATCCTAAGCAAAGACTCAGCTACCAAACCATGCTTCAGAGCAAAAGAAACCGATATAAAACTATGGGAAGCACCACTATCAAACAAAACTAAAGTTGGAATAGAATCAATTGGCACATGATGTAAGATACCCAAGGAAATGACAGTTTAAAGAACAAGTATCAATATCAAGGAAGAATAGTTGAATGAATCAAAAAAAAATCGAGATGTGATTGAGTATTCTCAGCCTATAGCCTATATCCTAACACAGGCTCGTAATAGCACTCAATTTAGAGCACCATTATGAATCGCACTAATTACAACCTCGAAGAGAAAGACCTGCATGAGCCACCACTAAAAATGTGTCATGACCCGCACCCGATGCAGGGATGCAAGTCGGGAACAACGCCCAGCCTACGCCGTAGAATCGACGGTAGAACATTATCTGGGTAATCTATCTAACAATATAATGAACCACCAACAATATCAATATACTCAATCACAGATCTAAGATGGAAATGAGCACGAATATGATAAAGAATAGAAATAGTCACATACAACTCATGAGTCTAAAATAATAACATCAATGAGTCTGAAAAAACTAAACAAATAGCTGGAGACAAATCCAGTACAAAGAATACCAAGAAGCTACTAGTCTCGGGTCAACTGTCTCAGTTGAGATAAGTCCCTCCTGAGCCAGGGTCTCTGACTCTAATACCACAATATCCTGTGGTCCATAATATGTAGGGTACCACTCCTCAGTATCATCTGGAAAAAATATATCCAGTTAGGAAAGGATAGAGTACATCTCTAACAACAGTTCTAATCAATGATAAAAACTATGTAACAGTAAATAGATGTGAATATACAAGATGCACAATAGATACAAGAGATATACAATAAGAAAATACTGGAATAAATACAATAATGAACTATATGATAATGAACAAGAATACTAATGACTAAGTGAGTGAGTACTAGCTTTAACATGTGATCGACTTGGAAACTTGCACAGGAATAATGGCCTGGTTAGTCATACATGCGGTGTATAACCAACACTCATAGGAAAACAATACTTTGATAGGAAGGTATGATCACATATCTACACTAAAATACTCTCCACCCCCGACTGGTATAGTAGATCCAACCATGGTATGCTATGGCACAGTATTCTCTAGGAAGGTAAAAAATCTCCCCGAGAATCAGTGTCTGTACATGCATAAGATGACCAATGAAACAAGACTTGCATAAGATATACCATATATAAGGAATAACATCTCATGACGAGATCTGAATGTACCAATCCGTGTAACCATCGTGTCAAGAAACATGGATATCTACACTAGATACAATAAACATAGAGGATATCAAAAATGAGAAACTATCAGAGAATATACTCGCTTGAAGTCCAATGAATAGTCTCACAGATGTCTGATATGGTGCCTCGAAGACCTATATATGGAATATAACATCAATACAAGGTTTCAGAAAAAAAATAAGTTAAACTAGTCAACTTCTAGGTCAACAAGTCATTTCAAAGTCAAAAGTCAAACTAGGTCAACTCTAAGTCAAATCGATCAAACTATGGTCAAACTATGTCAACTACCTATTTTTAGGTTGCATGAGTCTATCTCATTGATATTGGGTTCACACACTAAGAGTCTAGGTCATACAAGCTATAACTTAGGACACTAGGATACCGTATCTCAGGATACGTAAACAAGGGATAAAACATCACATATACATATATCAAACAATATTAAATATATAAAATCCTAATTACAAATGCTAAATGGATACTTTGGTTTCGAATCAACTTGGTATCGCAATACTAAACCTCAATCTTGATACCCAAACCCAATACCTTGGTCATCTCCAATACCTTGATACTTACATTGGTATCTCAAGGTAAAAGCCACAACTACATATATATACTAACTATCCATAACAATAATATGCTAACAACTAACTATTACAATATAGTATACTAAAGCATAAATACCAATAGGAACATATATATATATATAATTATAATATACCACAGAACTGTCGTTGAAGCCCTATTGCCGTCGCTGAAGCCGCTGATGTGTTGCTGTTGCGGTCACTGCTGCTGCTGCTGCTGTCGCTTAGGCTGCTATCGCAAATGTTGTTGCTGCTATATGTTGCGGCTACTGTTGCTATTTACTACTGTTGTTGTCGATGTATCTTGTGGCTGTTGTTGCTATTTACTGCTGTTGTTGTCGCTGTATGTTGCGGCTGCTGTTGCTATATGTTGCTGCTCCCTCTCTTATATATATATATATATATATATATATATATATATATATAACTACAACTAATAAATATATGTACACACATACTCCTCTATATGCATATATATGTACACAATAAATACATATAACATAACATACACATATATAGAAACATATATATATAACTACAACTTATACGTACACGTATATATATAATCATACCAATATATATATATACAACATATAAGTATATATATAACAACACATATATATATATATATATATATATATATATATATATATATATATATATATATATATATATATATATATATATATTACAATAATTAATAGCTTTTACATATGTAGAAGAATAGCTACATAAATATTTATATACACACATAGACATATAGATCCATGACACAATAATACATACAATATATATATATATATATACACACACATCACCATGACTAAGAACAATTGAGAAATAGATCTAGAAATAAATGCACAAAATACATAGAGTGTATCACACCCGTATCCCACTAGATTAAGGATATGCTTGCGACACGAGTCTACCACACATCCAAACGTACCCCGAAGGACACGAACAAGTTTAATATATTATTTATGAACAATACGAAGAGTCAAACACAAATTTATGTGTCCGTGTCAAAATATGACATGCTCAAAGTCCCATGTCGGAGGAAAAACTCCCAAATCAACACGTATCCCAAATTATTGGGATACGACATACACGTAGCCAATTATGGACACGACACTAGCCCCAAACACACAAGAACATGCCAAATTGATCTATAGGACCAATTTACACACACAACAAATGTCAATCTCAAAATTTCTCTAAAATTGACACAAAAAGTACTATAACTTTCACAATAGGCCTCCTATGAACACAAAACCAAATCCTATGGGTAGCCTATGCACATGGGTTAATTTTTCATGGTTAAATCTCAGATTTAGAACCTAAATTAAGGGGGGAAAACTAAATTGTACCTATTAGGAGATGGATTCCTAATACAACCTCTAAATATGATGAAATTGGCCTCCAACTTGTAGATCATTGCTCCTCTTTGTAGATCTTTGCTTTCTCCTTCTAGATCCTTGCTCTATTAGCCTCCAATGGTGATTTGGAAAGGAATTGGGATAAAATTTGGTAGGAAAATGATATGGGAATGAAGGAATTGGTTGAAAAAAATTCTAGATCTAGATTTCAAATGAAAAGAGGAGAGAGAAACTTTCTCCTCTTTAATTATAGGCCGGACCCCTCTACCCCTTCCTCAAGCCACTATATAATATCCATAATACCCCTTGGGGCCTCTCATAAAAAAATAATTAAGGATGGAAGCTTCTAGTCTAATAATTTAATTAAATTAATCCTTCTCATAATCAATAGGCTTTCTAATTGGGCTCAATTCTAATATTTAATACATGTTGGTCCATGAGTCTAAACTAAACTAGTTAGGTCCACTAACACAAGTCCAAAATAAATAACTAACATCTAACAACAATTAAATAATACAATAAATAATTATTTAACATGCATAATATTTAATTAATTAAATTACTAAAATACTCTTTCCTAAAAAATATGGTAGTGACAACGTCGCCTGACGCCATTGCTTCCTCTAAAGACAAGGTTAGTGCCTGTCCTTGGCTTTGTCGAGCTTCTTGTTGTTGTCTTTCTTACTATCGTGGTTGTTGTCCTTGCTGATTCTGTTGTTGCTTCCTATAAAGTTGGGCCTGCATCAGCAATGGACGCTGAGCCAGAAGTCGTACTGCTACTGCTGGTCCTCCTTGCTGCACTGCCCTTGGAGCTATCAATGCAGAAAACTGTTGTATTGGCCCTCCTGGCCTCTGCATCAATGGGCACGTGGCAATCTTGTGATCAGGGCTCCAATATCTTAAATATAGTCTATTTACTGCCCGAGAAGCATCCCGGGTATGACCTACCTTGCCATAGTAGGTACAACCTGTCGGTGCTCCCCGTCATTGTTGTTGCTGCTGCTGCCTCGACTGCTGTTGTCGAGTTGGTACAATCACTGTTGAAACTGCCACCCTCCGCAGCACTGAATCATGCATATGAATGCCAGGTGATGGTGCTGACGTTCAGGGTACTGGTCCTCCCTCATTGTTCTATCCATAAGGCCTCTTCTGATCCACTCTTCTTGATGCCATTCTTTGAGAAGTAAGCTTGACCCTCTTGGCTACTATCAATACCGCCTTGAAGGTCTGGTAGTCGTGCACCTCTATCATGTTCAAGCTCTCCAAGTAAAGTCTCTGCTGGAATCTCATTGCTCTCTCCAACTCTGTTGCCACCATGGTAGGAGCAAATCTGCTTAATCGGCAAAACTCCGTCTTATAGCCATCTACCGTCCTTCCAGCTTTCTTGAGGTTAATGAACCTCTGATGCAAGTCATTCTGAGCCACAATCCCTAGTACTTTTTCCTAAATCGGGTCCTGAAATCCTCCCATGAAATAGGATGCCTCAGTCCTACCTCCATCGTAGCCCACCAATCTCTTGCCAGATCTTGGAGTTGAAAGTGAACCAAGTCAACTTATTCATCGGCCAAAACTTTAGCCGCTGTCAGAATGGTCTCAATATCCTGGAGCCAATCATCTGCCGCAATTGCGTCCTCCATTCCATCGAAGTATCTGGAGTTCAGTCTGCAAAATCTAACAGATGCCCTAGAGTCTATTCTCTTGCCTTGCTCTAGGGTCGTTTATAACCCTTGGTTCAATATGACATTCTGTTCCTGCTACTAGAGCTATTGTTGCTGATGTTGCTATATTTGTTGTTATTGTTGCACCACCATCTGGTATTGTTGTGCAACCAACAATCCAAGAATAATCTCTAGCAAGGCTGGGGTATCCAGTGTTGTCGGCACTGTGGGAAGTACGGGAACACCTGGAGATTGCTACTCGGTCCCATTCATCGTGGGTTCAACTCGGATCATTGGTGGAGGTTCCACAGAATTTTGTTCCACTGGAAACTCTGCCTCTCTTGTTGCTGTAACATCAGGGGAAGGAGTAAACCTAAAGAAGAGCACAAGAATCAATAAGCACAGGATAAAAAGGAACAAGGAAGCAACAAATCTAGGAAAATCTAAGCTGAGTATTGAAGAGTACAAATTTAGAGTTTTAACAAGGATCATATTTGATTGAGACTCCTATGACCATGATACCCCACAAGTCTGAAGAACAGACCTGCATGGGCCACCACTAAAACTTTGTCACGCCCCAGTACCGAAATACGGAGACAGACATTGCCAGCTATCCCGTACAAGATATTATACGTCGTATGTCGATCATGGTTATATAAGACAAGGGGGTGTATGCTACAATCAAGTCTTCTATGGTCAAGAACTTCTTTGTCTCAATTATTTAAACAAGAAACAGTAAGAATAGATCATATATGATAAGCAATAAGGCATCCCAAACAGTTTTTCAAAATGTTCTAGAGTCCTGTTGTGCAAAAATAATAAGCTGAAAAAGTAACAAAAGTATATGATAGTGATTCAGCTGCAGTCTGATTTAATACAATCATATAAGAAAACTAATGTCCAGACGAGCTGACTAACAGGTGCCAGTGGCTAAATGCCCAAAAAAAGTAAATGTGCAAGACGAACAGGGAAGAAGAAAAACCCACTCGCTATCCCCTGCGACCATATTTCTGGTGTACGCCATGAGTTTGGGGAAAGAACGCTGGATCCTCAGGTGCTGACTCGAGACTTGGCCATGCAAAACCAGTGGGGTTAGACCCCAAATAGCAAGTACCATAAAGGAAGCACGAAATGGAGAAACAAAATCCCAAGAAAACTAATATAATATTACATAGGTTAAGTATCGTAACTTAGGTCCATGGCATATCCTAGCGCTAAGGCTCAACCCTACAACCAAACAAGGACAAGGGTTGAACCCTCATACTATGATAGTCCATTTTCCTAGGATACTAGCTGTAATAATACAATCATAAACAATTCCATTTCTTATATCGTCTAATCAATTATACGGCTTGCTATTTTATGGAGTCTGAGGTTATCTCAAAATAATGCATAATAAGTATCTTTAGATCACACCAGTGTCGAACATGAGCTAACCGAACCAATATAATAAAACAAGTATTTGCAGGATGCACCAGTCCCTCGTATGGCCATTGTGCTAAAAATACGGTATTAGCGGTTCCAGTGTTCCTATATTGAAACAGTGGCTCGATATAATAATAAGTTAGATACTGTATTACACTAAGACAGATAATATACAGTATCTGTAGTGGCCATCCCACAACGCACTTCGAATGAATCTCTGTGGGAAGGTTCGTTGGCATCATCTCGGAATACCATTTCCTCAAATACTACTACCATTTTTTGTTACCTAATTAGCCCTATGTTGTATTAAAATCTCAAGACATGGTCACATGAGGATTTTTTTTAAGATGTCGTACAAGGTACGGGCACGCTAGATACGAATCCATGGATGTCAAATATGGATTCACCCAAGCATGTATGCAACATTCATACAATCAAAAATCCTAGCCACGCTTTGTTAGTTCGACTCTCTTATTATGTCCGTGCTGGAAAAATAATGTTCATATTTATCATATCACGCGTTCAAGAATTTGGAGGCATTCTCGATGCACAATACAAATATAATCGCTTAACATGTGACACGATGTGTCGTACCTCGGCACACATAAAACATGAATAATTATCAGGCAAAAGTAGTATCAGCACAGATACAGTATTCGAGTCCAATTACCAATTATACATTGGGTCACATGAATCAAGAAAATATTCGATCAAACAAGCAGGGCCGCATGGGTCTCTAGGCCGCATAACAATCATGGTCAAATGAGAAGTCAGGCCATATGACAATCTTGGCCGCATGGAGTCAGGGCTAAGGTCTACTCTGTCATACCCCAAATTCGTGGAATCGATAGTCGTCCCCTTAGGCGTGACGTCGTGCGTGCCTAGATTGCACATCACACAAGGCTAAGGTATTTTTGTATAACGAGCACATATTCAGAGTACACAGATAATTGAATAAAGCATTGAAACATGAAAAAGTTCTCTTTTATTGATAATGAACATCTATTACAAACTCTTGAACGAGTCGGATAATTGTCGCACGGGCTTACAAAAGTGGACTCAAAATAAGATAGCCGTCATGTACATTACTTCCTTTACAAAGGCGTCAAAATGTTAAGACTTCCAGGCGGGACGATCGCTTTTCTCCGAAGCTGCATGAGTTATGGTTGCTAGCTCCTGGGTCTTCAAAATGCTTCTTCTATGGCACGATCTGGGCATGCCGATTGGTGGACTGAGATGGAAAGTAGCTTTAGCTCCTCGCAGGATCTCCTTGGTGCGGGAAACCTATTTCAACGAGGGTCAGTACATCAAAATATACTGGTGAAGGTGAGCTAACCCAACTATACCAAAATTATAAGTTGTTTATATGAAGCATGCAAGTTATTTGTGGTCTTTCTATCTAGCCTTAGTTTATTTTACAAGAAAGCAATAGATATAAAATTTATTGAAATAAACTTGCCACCGTTAGGTGACTTTTATCTTCCCGTCTGAACCACCTGCACAATACTTACCATGTCCTTCTCTGCCACGAAGACACAAGTTAGCTTGTATAGGTTTAAATATACGAGGGGATCACTGGCACGTTGCCATAATGAACGATTTAGTCTCGGGATGGAATAACGAGCAACGAATAGACAGGACATCACAGGCCATTTCGTCCTATAGCAAGAGACTATCAGGAGTTCCGTCCGGATTGGATCGGTGCCAATGCCCCAGCGACCGTCCCCAGGAACTAAGACCTTGTGCACAAGTTGTCCGTGATCAGCATAGTCTACTAAGTTATCAATTGAGGCAATTCAGGGCAATTTCAGGCACATGACAAGTAACAGGGCAAGATCTATTTTTGCATAGTCTTCATGTTCAGTTTATTTTATGGCAGGATTGAGTTCTATACATGGCACAATTTATAGAAGAAGTATACATTCTACTTAAAAATTTATGCATATAAAGAATATTATAAACGAACTAGCATGCAATAAGGTAACCGTTCACAAGTTGATTGACAAGCATAAAGTAGTCCAAGTATATTTCTTTATATATTGACATATTTTAGTTATTTTGGTATCGTTTGATCGGGGTAAGCAAAAATACAAGATTTTTAGATGTGAAGACTTGGAAGAAGGGTCAACTGAATCGAATATAAGCCTCTCACAAGTTGATTGGAGAAGGAAAGGAAAGAGGTGCTTCAAGACTCCGCTCGTACGTCGTCTACTGCACGATCACCTGCATTGCCACGAACAGCTGATCAATACCTCTTTTACTCTTTCCAAGCTCGGAATTGAAGTGCAGTTCAACGAAAGAAAATAATAAAATCCATCGAAACAGTACAAGAAAATATAAACAAATCCGAAAATCAACTCAAGCACGAAAGCAACAAAGCAACATCGAAAACTAGGCAAGAAAACTTACAGCGGAGAGGTCCCTCTTGACTCTGTTGCTAAGTCGATCCTCGGGACACAGTCCACTGAATATGGAAATTGATTCCGAAGAAGCAAATTCATAATGAGGATGAGTTCTTGATTTAATCTATCCCGATTGAATGATATCGACTTATATTTCTTAGTCGCGCTCCCCCGATACAGGGGAACGGGGCACGATATACTCCTCGGGATAAGTGATAAAGTGACAAAAAATAAATAAAGTGTCAATGATATGACATAAAGTGTGATGTGACACAAAATGTGATACGACATAAAGTGTGTCAGAAAGAAAAGACAAAACCATAGAATGACGCGGCAATGATGCGCCAAAGTTCAGAGTCATGCGTCCAAGGGAAGGTGGTCACATTCTCTGCTTGTTGTATAAGTTTGATGTCGCATGGAGTGCCTTTTGGACTTAGCGAATTTCTTATTCGTTCAGCGAGTGAATGTACAAAGTGTTCAAGAACACTTGTGTAGATCAGCAGTCATGCGTCCAACAAGATGTACGCATGCTGTCAGTATGCGGCAAGATTTCAGCTGCATAACCCTCTCGGGCCGCATAATACTCTCAGTCGCATAGCTCGCTGGCTGTATGAAGACTTCGTCTTCTCCAACAGTAGGTTTGGCCATGGCAAAAACTCCCAAAAACTAAAATCTTATTTTCTTCATAAAAATCTTATTTTAAGTCCAAATCAGGTGAACCAAAAGCCAAAATGCTCTAAATCGAAAGATCTAACATGTAGCAAAAAATAGTTTTCAAAGACATAAGTTAAATAGATCAAAACTAAGAAAACTCATAAAAACCAATAAAAATCTAAGTTATAATTATAGATCTCCACTAATACATCCATTAAAACAAAAAAAATCCAAGAACTAAAAGTGCTTAGAAACACGTAATAAATATAATGGAACAATAATATGGAGGGTTTCTCCATTTTTAATGCAAGGTGTACTTGCCTATGAAATGGAAAGAGAAAGCTAAAGAAAGAAGAAGAAATAAAGAAGTGAAGAGAGAGAATAAAATGTTGGTTTATATATGCTAGGGTTTGAGGGTTGAACCAAAGACTCTCATGAGTTGAACCAACCCACAAAATAAACCATGAACCAGGTTAAACCAAATAATGGGTCTAGTCTCCATGCACATGCAACCATGCTAAAATAAAAATACGTTCCAAATACGTATATTGAGAACGGGGAGTTCCTCTGCCCTAAGTATTAGACCTCTTCCGGCATCATGTCCTTGCGGATAACCTCTACATGGTAAGCTCATGCCTTCGAGATACTATTAGTACTTCTTTATAAGTCTGGTAGTCGTGCCCCTCTACCAGTTGTAGAATATCCTAATTAATTACTTGCTGGAACCTCATTGATCTATCTGACTCCGTAGCCACCATAGTCGGAGAAAATCTACTCATCCTACAAAACTCGGCTGTATATCCATCTACAGTCCTACCGGTCTGCTTGAGACCGATAAACCTCTGCTGGAGCTCATACTGTGCGATGACTCCAAAGTACTTGGCCCGGAATCGAGCCCAAAAACTGTCCCAAGAGATAGGATGCCTCAAGCCAACCGCTACTGACGCCTGCCAGTCACGGGCAAGGTCTTGAAGTTGCAATCGAGCTTGATCAACTTGTTCATCCGCCGGAACCCTTGTTGCTGCCAGAATAATCTCAATATCTTACAACCAGGAATCTGCTGTGATGGTGTCCTCCGTGCCATCAAAGTACCTTGGTTTAAGTCGGCAAAATTTAACCAACGCCCCCGAATCAGTCCTTCTGCCTTTTTTCAGAGATGTCTGTAAACCTTGACTCAATAAGACATTATGCTCTTGTTGTTGAAATTGTTGATGCTGTTGTACCGCCATCTGGTGTTGCTGCGTAGCCATCATTCCCCGGAGGATTTCCAGCAATGCCGGAATGTTAAATACCGCTGGTACTGCTGGTAATACTAGGAGTACGGGGATCTCAGGGGATGGTTACTTAACATGTCCAACTTCAGTGCCACTGTGTCAGCTTGTTCAACTACTGGCTTATTCAAATTTAACTATGAACATGTGCTACCTCTCATTGTTGCCCAGGGGAACCCTGTCCTGCCATGCCTGCTCCCCAGCAACTGAAAAAGCTCTCAAGAAAAGGACAAGAAATATCAAGAACATGACGGTAAGGATCAATGAAATAATTGATTTGATAGTCAAGCAAGGCTTCGAAGAGAACAAATTCAGGATTTCAAAGGCACATGTTTGATTGAGACTCCTATGACCATAACACCCCACAAGTCTGAAAATACAGAACTGCATGCGCTACCACTAAAACCTTATCATATTTCAGTACCGAAATACGGAGAGGGACATGGCCAGCTCTCCCGTACAAGGTATAGAACGTCGTACGGCGGTCACGACTGTAACTAGGTAAGGGGTGCATAAGATAAGCAAGTCACTTAGGGTCACACAGCACATCTATTATGTCAATCAGTCAAGTAAGAACAGTAAACATAGAATATATATGACAAGGAAGTAAGGAGTCCCAAACGCCCTGCCACAACATTCAGGAAATCAGCTGTGCAAAAATAAAAAAGCTAACAGAGTAGCAAAAGTAGATGACTATGATCAGCTGCAGTCTGATTAATTATAATCATGTAAGAAAACTAAATGTCTAGATTTACGGCTAACAAGTGTCGGTGGCTAAACGCCCAAATGAGTAAAATATGCAATAATGAGCAGGGAAGAAGAAACTCGTTTCCCTCGGTGGCTATCCGTCTGGTGCACGCTATTGTTCAAGGGAAAGTACGCTTAATCCTCGGGTACGGGCTCTAAACCTGACCATGCAAAACTAGTAGGGTTAGACCCCAAATATCAAGTACCATAAAGGAAGCATGAATGAAGAAATAAAACCAGGTTATGAAATAGATACATATATATATATATATATATATATAGTTTTGTCTCGTAGTTTCAGTTCATAGCCTATCTTGACATAATAATCTAACCCTACAACCAAACAAGGACAAAGGTTAGACCATCGCATCATGATAGTACATGTCCATAGACTATTTGACAGCAGATACAATACACAAACAAGCTAAGTTACATAATTGGCCAATCACTTGTACAACTTACTAGGTGGAGTCTGGGTTATCCCAGAGGTATTATGCATATAATAGGAATCCTCAGATCAAACCATGTTCTAGCCGGGGCTACCCGAGCCACAAATTGCCGCATAGAACATAGTAGTATGCACCAGTCCCTCATAAGGCCACCGTGCTAAGATCGCATAGAACACATAGTATAATAGTCAAATATTATCATCTACTAATAAGGATGTAAACAATATCCATGGGGGCCAGCCTTCACTCCCCATATAATGATTGAGGGTGGCTAGTTAAGCACAATCTCTAAATTCTGTCCCTCCCAATGCTCTACATGTTTTAGTTGCCTAATTAACCATACAGTTAGCTAGAATCATATGGCGCGGTCATATGTTACTCCTCTTATATGTCATACTGTAGTTCGGATATGCTAGATACAAATATACTTTGTCACTTTGTAGTTCAATTTGGATTTACCCCAGCGTGATGCAACAGTCAAACGAATCCTAGCCATGCTTGGTTATTGTCAAACGAATCCTAGCCTTCCCAGGTCCTCCCTGTGGGGCTCGGACTGCTGATGATGACGCATAGGAGCGCTTCTGGCTGGCCTCCATCTTGTTGATGCGGTCCTGGCATCGTGCTACAAGTAGTACCTCAGAGTAAGAGGTGGGGGCTGTGGACCCGATAAGCCTCTGGGTCTCAAAACTCAGGCCTTCATAAAACTTCTCGGCCTTCGCTTCCTCAGTGGGGATCAGGTATGGTGCAAATCTGCTCAGGCGGAGGAACTCTGTATTGTATTCCTCTACAGTCATACCCCCCTGCCTGAGGTTCTGGAATCTGTCCCGAAGCTCTGCTCGGGCAGTAGAGGGTATGTACATCTCCTGGAAGAGCCTAGAGAACTCTTCCCATGTGGCACGATCTGGTCCCAAACACTGCTCCTCGAAAAGCCACCAGTGATGCACGTTACCAGTGAGTTGCATCCTGACGGCCGTTATCCATCGGTGTTGGGGGAGGTCGGTAGCCTCCAGCTGATGCTGAATGCTGGTAAGCCAAGCGTGGACCTCTGTCGGCTCCTCTATGCCCGCAAGAGGTTGCGTCATCAAACGACGAAAGTCTATGACAGACCCTCGCGTCATCTCGTATGCTGGTGGTGACGCCTGCCCCAAGGCCGTCACGATGCTCTCTCTCAGGGTCTCAGCCTGGCGCTGCTGGGCCTGCTGCTGAGCCTGCTACTGGATCTGTTGTTGGGCCTGCATCATCGCATACATCATCTGGAACATCTGGGTTCCATCCATTGGTTTCCCTGTAGGGAATGGCATAAAGGGTATCTGGGGTGGGAATGGTGGAGGAGGTGGTAGTTGCTGCTCCTCCTGACTCGGGATCCTCTGATCCTCAGGTCATGCCTGATGTGGAGTCTGATGCCCGTCTGAAGGCACCTCGGGATGTCCTGATGACTGCCCCATGGGATCTGGAGTCAGCAGAAGGACCTGCTCAGTCCGAGAGTTACCCCGTGGGGGAGGGGGGCAAGACGAATAGTCTGGTCGGTAGGCGGTCGGGAAACACAGGCCACAGGGGTCGGGGAGGCTGCTTAGTCCGGTCGGGTGCGGTCGGGAGAGCACAGGTCGGTGGTCGGGATCCACAGGCCGGCAGGGTCGGCAGTTGCATCGTGCGGTCGGGTGAAGTGCACAGTGGCGGTCGGTTGGCGGGGCTGTAGCTGGAGTAGGTGCTCCGTCGGAGTCGGGCCGGAGTCGGGCCAGTGGGTCTTCACAGGGAGAGAAAGAAATAAAGGAAGAAGAAGAAGAAGAAGAATTGAGGGAGGAGGTTTCTTGTATGGAGAAATATGGAGGAAGAGAGAGAGTGAGGGGGGGGGTTTCTAGGTTTCTTGGGATTAGGGCCTGCTTGGGGAGTTGTGAGGGTGATGGTGATGGTTTTATAGGAGGGTGTGTATTGGATGGAGGGTGGGGATTTGCCCATTCAAAATGGAGGGCTAGGATTTCACATGACTAAGAATCATTTCTTCATGAGAAATGAAGGGGGGAGAGTTTAATTCGGTCCACACATGTAACCTCTACATTTGGTTTTGGCCAATGGGGTGAGGGCACCTAAAATCACTAAATTGCAACTTAGCCCCTTAAATTCGAGAAATTGTATGAACACATAAAATGACACAAAAATTATGGAGAAAATTATGGTTGATGATTTGCGTGGCGAGGGGGTGTTGGGGGTTTGGCACGGGTTTAATTTAATGGCCATCGGGATTAATTAAGGATTAAAATAGGATTAGGCAAAATTGGTATCCCCGATTTAAATAGAATTAAAGTGTCCCGCGCTTTTAAATTAAATGGGGGCACTTAGGGTCAAAATCCGAAAATGACTCAAAGGTCAAAAATGGTGGGGGCTTGGAGTCAGTCTTGGACCCTTTAGTTGGTCCGACTCAACGGGTTAAGTTGGTATCTCAAAATTGAGGGTAACGACACAGGTGTCCGATACGAAACTAAATATGGATTACGGTTTCAGAAAAATTGTGTAATTAATTTAGAGCATAACGAAATCTGATTTTGAGTGACGAAAAAGTCCAGTGCCAAATTTGGCGGATCAAGTCAGAAGTACAATAATTCGATGGAATTTATGGCCTGATATTGGGCTCCGAATAATTAAGCAATGATAGGGCGGCCAAGGGTTTTAATTAAATAAATTAAAATACCAGACAAACTTAACTCCACTCTAAACCTCAACATCTGCTGCTAAATCCAAAATTTTCCAAATCCAAACCTGACTATCTATAGAATAAATCGAAGGGGTTTACATTCTTCCCAACTTAGAAAAATTTCGTCCCCAAAATTAAAAGTAAAGCATGATAATATCTAAAGAATTTTAAAACAACTAGTAATCAAATTTCGTACGTAAATCCGTACATTGGTCCTCAAATAAGTACAGAAACCGCTGCCGAATAGAATCCTCGCGCTCCCAAGTAGACTCGCCTGGTGAATGGTGCTTCCATGCCACTCTGACCAATCGAATCTTCTGCCCTCTCAAAGTCTTCTCGTTGTGATCGATGATCTCAACTTGCTGCTCTACGTAAGACAGACTGGGCCCGACTATAATATCCGAATGATCAAGCACGTGGCTAGGGTCTGCAACATAACTCCTCAACTGCAATACGTGAAATACGTCATGCACTCCTTCTAATGATGGAGGTAATGCAAGACGGTAAGCCACTTCGCCAACTCGTTCCAAGATGTCAAAAGGTCCGATGTACCTCGGACTCAGCTTGCCTCTGCCTCTGAATCTGATGGTATTGCGGGTGGGCGATATCCTCAAAAATACATGGTCACCCTCCTTGAACTCCAATGGTCTGCGGTGCGCATCTACCCAGTGTTTCTGTCTGTCTTGTGCTGCACGCAGGTGGCTCTGAATCTGCTTGACCTTCTCCACTGTCTGTGTCACCAACTCTAGACCAAGTATCTGATGCTCTCCCACGTCACTCCAACAAACTGGCGACCTACATTTCCTACCGTACAGTGCCTCATAAGGTGTCATCTGTATGCTGGCCTGGTAACTGTTATTGTAGAAGAATTCCACCAAGTGTAGGTGGTCCTCCCAAGATCCTCCAAAATCAATCATGCACGCTCTCAACATATCCTCTAATATCTGTATCGTGCGCTCTGACTGACTATCAGTCTGTGGATAATATGCAGTGCTGAACTTGAGACGAGTTCCTATGCTCTCCTGCATACTCTGCCAAAAATGTGACGTGAATCTGGAATCACGATCCGATATGATGCTGACAGGCACTCCATGTAATCGTACTATCTGTCTCATATACATGTCAGCTAGTATCTCTGTGGACTGTCCAACTCTGAAGGGCAAAAAATGTGCAGACTTGGTGAGTCTGTCTACGATAACCCAAACTGCATCCTTTCCGCTAGGGCTCCGTGGGAATCCTGTGACGAAGTCCATGGTAATGTGTTCCCACTTCCACTCGGGAATGGGAAGTGGCTGCAATAATCCTGCAGTCCTCTGATGTTCAGCCTTGACTTGCTGACAAACTAAATACTTCGCCATGAATCTTGCAATTTCTCTCTTCATCCCATGCCACCAGAAATGCTGCCTTAAGTCTCGGTATATCTTCGTACCCCCGGAATGAATGGAATAAATCGAGCTATGTGCCTCGGTCATCAACTCTTGGCGTAGCTCGCCACTTGGAACATATAGGCGATCTCCGTACCTCAACGTTCTGTCTTCATGAATCCTGAGTCCCGTTTGCATGCCGGCCTCTGTCCTCTCTCGTAGACGTCAAAATCTCGCATCTGTAGGCAATGCTGCCTTGATCCTCTCAATCAAAGTAGACTGAACCTCAAGACTGGCCATCTGTCCATCCATGCCTAGCATTACAATCTCTATCCCAAGCTCCTGGAGATCCTCTAGCAATTATCGCTGCGTCGTCAAAAAGTATGCTATGGGCTTCCTGCTTAAGGCATCTGCTACGACATTCGCCTTGCCAGGGTGGTACTGCAACTCAATGTCATAATCTGTCATCAACTCTAGCCAGCGTCTCTGTCTCATGTTGAGCTCCTTCTGCGTGTAGACATACTTCAGGCTTTCATGATCTGTATAAATCTTAACACGCTTACAATAAAGGTAATGTCTCCATAGCTTTAGTGCAAATATTACTACAGCTAGCTCCAAGTCGTGCGTCGGATAGTTCTTCTCATGAACTCTCAGCTGTCTCGATGCGTAGGCTATCACTTTGCCGTGTTGCATCAGTACACATCCTAATTCGCTCCCTGACACATCACTGTACACTACAAATCCTCCTGATCCTGAAGGTAGTGTCAAAATCGGTGCTGATGTCAGACGCTTCTTTAGCTCATTGAAAGCCGCCTGACACTCGTCGGTCCAGATAAACTCCTCGCCTTTACGCGTCAGTTGCGTCATAGGCGCAACTATCCTCGAGAAGTTTTTCATGAACCTCCGATAATATCCGGCAAGTCCGAGGAAACTCCTAACCTCCATAACTGATGTAGGGGTAGGTCATGTCTCAACTGTAGCTATCTTCTCCGGGTCAACTGATAGTCCATCTTCGATGATTATGTGTCCCAGAAATGGTACTCTATCCAGGCAGAACTCATATTTGCTGAGTTTGGCGTACAGCCTCTCATGTCTCAGCGTATCTAACATGATCCTGAGATGCCTCTCATGCTCCTCCTGGCTCTTGGAATAAATCAAGATGTCGTCTATAAATACCACCACGAACTTATCCAAGTATTGGTGGAAGACATTGTTCATCAAACACATAAATACTGCTGGCGCATTGGTTAAACCAAACGGCATGACTAAAAACTCATAGTGGCCATACTTCGTCCAAAAGTGTAATCACCTGAAAATTTTAGAATTTTTTAAAACTAATTTTTCTGAATTTAAGTAGCATTTTTCTGTATTTTTTAAACAAATAAAATAAGGTAGTCTGATTTAAAATGAATTTTTTAAAAGATATTAAATAATATTAAAATATGATGAAAATTATATTTTCTAGTGTAAAATTTAAAACCGGACATAGGGTAATTTTTCGGGAATTTATTGGATTCCGGATGGATTTTTAAAGTATTAAAAACTATTGATTAATTTAACCTTATTAATTAAACCAATATTAAATAAAACCGAACCGAACCCAAAACTGAACCAAACCGGACCGGCCGGTCTGCCCGAACCGGCCCAACTCATTAACGGGTCGGATTTGGGTCAGACCCGACCCACCAGTACCCGACCCGACCCAGTGGAATCCCTAACCCCCCTAATTCTAATCGACGCCGTTTCCACTGCCGGCGGTCGTTTCCGCCGTCGTGGCCGCCGGCAGACCCCCCAGTTCACCTCCCATGGAACCCCCGCCTGTTCCCCTTCGGCTTTCGGCCAACCTCCGGCGGACCCTCTCCCCTTAATTCCTATATATACCCAGGCCTCCCGTCGAAAAACCCCTTCCACACCTCTCTTCTCCGGCGAACTCCTCAGCCCTCCGTACCTCCAGAACCCGAGGCCAGCACCCATAGACGCCTCCACCCTTCCCCAGTCCGGCAAACCCCAGCTCCACAGCCACTGTCAACCTTCGACGAACCGACCCCTCGGCCCTCCAGAACCCACAGAACCACCCCGAGCCTATTTCTCTACGACCCAGCCGAGATCCACCCGCCCTCCAGACCCGATCCGGCCGCCCAGACCTGTCGCCGACCACTCCAGAACCGGCGCCGCCTCCACACGAACCCCAGACCAACTCCGGTGAACCCTCGGCTGTCCAGCAAGCTTCTGGCAACTCGGACACGACGCAGAACCGTGCCCTAGCCGGACACGTCCAGGACGCAGAATACACGATTCGGACACATATAAATTAGATTTTTTAGCCTTGTTCAGGTACTCATAACTTTCTCCTCGTATCTCTGTTTTTGTTTCTGTCAGTTGTAACACGTAGCCTGCATGACCCCCTCGGTGCCCGTGCAAATCGCTCGGTGCATCGCGACCTGTGGTGATCGCGAACTGCGATCCAAAAACAGGAAAACCAATGCCCTATTTTACCCCGGAACTGAGTACGCCCTGCCAAACGGGATGACTTGGTCACGTGCGATCTTCACCGATGTGTGCGCATCGTTGATACGGACGTACGGAATTTCGCAGAAGCTGATTCGGATGTGCGTGCACACCGGAATCAGTACGTATCCGCGGACAACGTCCCGTATCCAATTTTTCTGTATGTTGCTATAACTTAGTGTACACACGTCGGATCGAGACAAAACTTGTGCCATCAAACTCGTAGCAATACGCTGGTCCTGTGAGCCAAGTTTGGTTCGATTCTGAGAACGTTGACAAAATTGCGTATCGTGGGCCCCATAAGCTCCACTTGACGGGCGATTTTGAGAACGGCTCATCGGAATCCAATTCTGGAAGTTCCGTTGGGTTCGTATCATCGTTCCTGACTTGTTGACACTAAGTTGGACAAATTTGGAGACCTTTGACCCTGACCCAATTTTCGGTGCAAAGCGGCCCACATATGGACCCCGTTTTGTCCAGGAAATGTCGTTTTTGCCCTTGTGTCCAAACTGGACTTAAGGACAGGCGTTTCTAGCTATTTCATATATTTTGAGACTGTTGGTAATATTTATTTTAGCTTTTGGAGGAGTATTTACGGAACCCATGGATACAGGGACCGCTACTGGTATTCAAACCCCAGGCAAGTGTACCTTACCAAATTATGTAGTATTGATATTTATTTCCTTGCTTATTTACATAGTTGAACATGCTTAAACCTAGGATCGTATGACCTACTTAGCGTCCGATTAATAGTCGGGTGCCAACACCGTACGCGGAGTTGGGTACGTTATTTAGAGATGGACATGTGTGACCCTTTATATTCTCGTACTTGTTTTATCAAGTACATTATAAACCCAGGACACTTGACACCATACATATGACAGATTCTTCTTAAGATATTCAAGATAATTTTATGTAGGATACAGGATGGACATAGATATTATATTCTTAGATTATGACTTGTTGCATTAGCTATGATCTCACGTGACATGGACATGAGACGTTATGGACATGAGACGTGTGGTTACATTGGGTGGGGAGACACACACAGGCTACAGGCTATTCTATATATATTTACTACTATTGTTAGGTTGTAGACTCTCGAGCAGAGCTAGACCCATTACTTGTTATTACTGCTACCGGCTCCCCGACACAGAGCTTGTAGCGGTCTCAGCCTGAGTACTAGTGATGCTCCCAGTTGCATTTTCACATAGATGGTTATGTAGTTACCCTGCTTATTTCATTTACTATTTTACTGCATTTATTTTGGCTTGTATTATTTGTACCTTGCTATGTCCCCTGAGGACCTGGATCCGGATGATGTCCCCAGGTTTAGCAGAAGAGCATTATCCCGAGGTTTACGGGACAGGAGCTGAAGCTGTACCAGAAGCTGTTGCTGAAGCTGAACCAAACTTAGAAGCAGAGGTGATGGCTGAAGACTTTTCTTGAGTTTATGTTATTTGTACTCATCAGATACTTTATTTTGGACTCATTTGTTCTGGTCTGATGAACCAGTGTTTTAGACTTTTATCGGGTTGTTCCCCGACATACTTTACTAAGACTGGACATTGATATACTTTCCTTATTTGTTGTTGATCTTATTACTTTGTGTGTGGATGAGATTAGTTTTGACTTATTGTTGTAGACCTATATTACAGCTTAAGTATGCCCTGATGGATATATTAAATTGGGTTTGTCCATCGGTGCGTGTTGCTGGCCATTGCCACATGTCTAGTCCCTTGGTATTTTGGGACTGGGGTATGACATAGTTTTTGTGGTGGCCCATGCAGGTCTACGACAAAAATTGTTTGGTTTCAACTTAGGGACCGAACAAGCCTGTAAAAAGGATAGGATAGGTTATAGGATCTCATCCAATTGTTGAATCATTTTTGAACTCTATATCGAATTCGAATTAAGTACTTGATTTGCATCCTGCTTTGATTCTATTGAACGTTCTCATAAAGTTTATTTTGGATGCAGAGAAAAAATAGATCCAAGAATTGGAGATGAAATTCCTTTGTGTACACCACAAGACGTTATGGTTACCTATGGAGATGGAGTTACACCAGAGAACAGAGGGCAATCCTCTCAGAGTGGTCAAGCTGAACAGCATAACTCAAGGTTCAGGCGTGACGATATCCCACCTCCGCCACAGTTCACTCCACAGATGCCTGTCTTTCCACCAGGGCAAGCAATGGACGGGCAGCAGATGTTCCAGATGTTTTACGCCATGATGCAAGCCCAACAACAAGTTCAACAGGAGGCACAACGTCAGGAGGCAGAGTACCTGAGAACCAGCCTAGTAAATGCATTGGAGCAGGCAAACCCGCAAGTTAGGCGACCAGCAACGGGATCTATCACTGATTTCTGTTAACTCAAGCCCCGTACCTTTTCGGGCAAGGAAGGACCAACTGAAGTGCACGAGTGGCTCACAAACACACAACATCAGTTGGAAGCAGCTGAACTTCCGCGGGAGAGATGGATGACTGCTGTCCGGATGCAACTGACGGACAATGCGCACCATTGGTGGCTAGCCGAAGAGAGGAGGCTCGGACATGACCAAGTCACTTGGGAGGAGTTCTCTAGACTCTTCCAAGAGATGTATATCCCAGCCGTTGCTAGGTCAGAACTCCGAGACAAGTTCAACCGCCTCATCCAAGGCAATATGATGGTGGAGGAGTATAATGCCGAATTCATTCGCCTGAGTCGCTTCGCCCATTCTCTAATTCCTACCGAAGAAGAGAAGGCGGAGAAGTTCTTTGACGGACTCAGGTTTGAGCTTTAGAGGTTGATTGGATCTGTTGCACCTACATCGTACACCGACGTCCTTGCTGCAGCACGACCCATGGAGCGCGTCACCAGGAGGGAGTCAAGTCTGAAGCGGCCATTTACCTCAGTACCATCCAAGGCATCACAAGGGGATTCTGCAAAGTGACTCCAAAAGAATCTACATCAGAGAGCAGCACCAAGAACCCTACCTACTTGTCATTTCTGCGGCAAATTAGGCCACATTGAAAAGGAGTGCAGACGCAAATTAGGACTGTGCCTGGTTTGCGGATCCAACCAGCATCTATCCAGGGACTGCTCTGAACGCAGAGAGGGAGCACCACGACTAGCTTTACCTGCACCAAGGCCAGATTATCCAGCAGTAGGAGCACAGCAGACGAGAGTTGGAGGAGTCAGACCACCAGCTCCAGGAGGATATCAGCAGAGACCACCATTGCCACCTCAGGCAGCACTATTCCAGCAGGCTCGTCAGCAGAGGGGTCCAGCTCAGGGACGAGGTCAGGCATTTGTATTGGCTGTTCAGGAAGAAGCTACTGCTAGAGAAGTTATAGCAGGTACTATTTTAGTAGCTTCATTACCTGCTGTAGCTTTATTTGATTCTGGAGCATCACATTCATTCATAGCTGCTAGCTTCGTAGCCACCCATAGAGTAGCTACTGTACCCATTCCGAAGACTAAGAGAATTCTCACGGGAGGTGGAATTATACCGGTTAGTGATATCTGTAGATCATGTTTGGTAGTAGTCTGTGGAAGAGAGATGTGAGCCCAATTTCTGATATTTTCTATGCCTGACTATGATGTTATACTTGGTATGGACTGGTTAAGTCAGTATCATGCGACTCTTGATTGTTGGCTTGGAAAGGTTATATTTAGACCACCTGGACATTCAGAGTTTGAGTTTCTTCGGGGAGCTATAGAGCAAGGTGTTCAGCCAACTCTTAGGGTATTATCTGTAGAAGGGGAGTCAGGTTACCCAAGAGTCATAACGGAGTTTATGGATATATTTCCTGATGTTCTTCCAGGTTTACCACCTGATCGAAAAATAGAATTCACAATAGACTTAACTTCAGGAGCAGAGCCTATCACTTCATCGGTATATCGGCTAGCACCTAAGGAGTTAGTGGAGTTGAAGAATCAAGTTGATGATCTTCTGGAGAAGGGTTTCATCCGGCCCAGTGTTTCACCTTGGGGAGCACCCATACTTTTTGTACCGAAGAAGGATGGAACAGTTCGCCTGTGTATTGATTATAGGGCGTTAAACGCTGTGACCATTAAGAACCGGTATCTCTTGCCATGCATTTATGACTTATTTGATCAATTGAGTGGAGCTAGAATATTCTCGAAGATTGACCTTAGATCCGGTTATCACCAGATTAGAGTGAGGAAGGAAGATATACCGAAGATAGCCTTCAGGACCAAGTATGGACACTATGAGTTCTTAGTAATGCCGTTTGGTTTAACCAACGCACCTGCTGTGTTCATGAGCTTGATGAACCGAGTTTTCCATCAATACTTGGATAAATTTGTGGTTGTGTTTATTGATGATATTCTGGTATATTCCAAAAGCCACGAAGAGCACGAGGAGCATCTCAAAATCGTGCTAGAGACGTTGATACAGGAGAAGCTATATGCTAAGCTCAGTAAATATGAGTTTTGTATGGATAAGGTGCCTTTCTTAGGACATATTATCTCAGGAGAAGGACTGTCAGTTGATCCAGAGAAGGTTGCTGCTATTGAGACTTGGCCTACACCAACATCAGTTGCTGAGGTGAGAAGTTTTCTAGGACTTGCTGGATATTACAGAAGGTTCGTAAAAAATTTCTCAAGGATTGCGGAGCCGATGACGAATCTGACATGTAAAGATCAGGAGTTTGCATGGACAGAAGAGTGTCAGAAGGCCTTTGAAGAATTGAAGAGGCGTCTAACAACAGCACCAGTCTTGACTCTTCCTTCAAGGTCAGGAGGTTTTGTTGTTTATAGCGATGCGTCCGGTAGTGGCCTAGGATGTGTTTTGATGCAATATGACAAAGCTATTGCTTATGCATCGAGACAGTTGAAGGTCCATGAGAAGAACTACCCAACGCATGATCTGGAGTTAGCTGCAGTAATATTTGCACTGAAGATTTGGAGGCATTATCTTTATGGTGAGAAGGTGGAAATCTTCACTGATCACAAAAGTCTGAAGTATGTATATACTCAGAAGGAGCTTAACATGAGGCAAAGACGCTGGCTTGAGTTGATGGTGGACTTTGATATAGATCTGCAGTACCACCCAGGGAAGGCGAATGTAGTAGCAGACGCACTCAGTAGGAAGCCTACGGCTTATTTCTTGACGATGCAGCCTGAGCTATTGAAAGATCTACAGGAGCTCCAGATAGAGGTTATTCTACCAAGACAGAGTGGCTTGCTGGCTAATCTGGAAGTGAAGTCATCGCTTGTGGAAAGGATTAAAGAAGCTTTGCCTACTGATGCTAGATTTGGAAGACTCAAAGAGAAGACAGAAGCAGGCATGCAGACGGAACTTCGCATACATGAGGATGGAACATTAAGGTGCGGAGATCGCTTATATGTTCCAAATGGAGAATTGAGACAGGAGTTAATGACTGAAGCACATAGCTCCATGTACTCTGTTCATCCAGGAGGAACAAAGATGTACCGAGATCTAAGGCAGTACTATTGGTGGCATGGAATAAAGAGGAAGATTGCAAGATTTGTGGCTAAATATTTAGTCTACCAACAAGTAAAAGCCAAGCATCAGAGGACTGCAGGTATGTTGCAGCCGCTTCCCATACCAGAATGGAAGTGGGAACATATCACTATGGATTTCGTCACAGGATTCCCAAGAAGCCCAGCGGAAGAGATGCGGTATGGGTTATCGTGGATCGACTCACTAAATCGGCACATTTCTTGCCGTTTAGAGTTGGACAGTCCACAGAAGTACTAGCCGACATGTATATGCGACAAATCGTAAGATTGCATGGAGTACCGGTTAGTATTGTATCAGATCGAGACTCGAGATTTATATCTCATTTTTGGCGAAGCATGCAAGAGAGTCTTGGCACCAGACTCAAATTCAGCACTGCCTATCATCCACAGACAGATGGTCAATCAGAACGTACAATCCAGATCTTGGAGGATATGCTGCGATCATGTATGTTAGACTTTGGAGGGTCTTGGGAAGATTATTTACATTTGGTGGAGTTCTCATACAACAATAGTTATCAAGCAAGCATCCAGATGGCACCTTTCGAGGCATTGTACGGTAGGAAGTGCAGATCGCCGATATGCTGGAGTAACGTTGGAGAGCGTCAAATATTGGGTCCAGAGTTGGTAATGCAAACAGTGGAGAAGGTGAAACAAATCCAGAATCATCTTCGTGCAGCTCAGGACAGACAGAAGCATTGGGCTGATACACACCAACGTCCCCTGGAGTTCAAGGAAGGAGAACATGTATTCTTGAGGATTTTACCTACTCGAGGAACCATTCGCTTTGGGAGCAGAGTCAAGTTGAGTCCAAGGTACATTGGGCCCTTTGATATTCTGGAGCGCATTGGTGAGGTGGCCTATCGTCTTGCATTACCTCCATCTTTAGAGGGAGTGCATGATGTATTCCATATCTCACAGCTGAAAAGGTACGTGACTGACCCAAGTCACGTAGTTGATCATTCTGAGATCGCAGTAGGCCCAAGCCTGAGATATGAAGAACAACCAGTGGGTATACTCGGCACCAGTGAGAAGACACTGCGAGGACAGACAATTAAACTGGTTCGTGTGGCTTGGAAGCAACACTCACCTGGTGAATCTACCTGGGAGCGGGAGGATATCATGCGCCAGCGATATCCCTATTTATTCGAGGATGCAGGTATATCCTAAGTAATTTTTGTAAATCCCATAGTGCTGTTCCTTAGTAGCTTAATCTTTAATTGCGAGGACGCAATTTTCTTAAGGGGGGTAGATTGTAATCACCTGAAAATTTTAGAATTTTTTAAAACTAAATTTTCTGAATTTAAGTAGCATTTTTCTGTATTTTTTAAACAAATAAAATAAGGTAGTCTAATTTAAAATAATTTTTTTAAAAGATATTAAATAATATTAAAATATGATGAAAATTATATTTTCTAGTGTAAAATTTAAAACCGGACATAGGATAATTTTCCAGGAATTTATTGGATTCCGGATGGATTTTTAAAGTATTAAAAACTATTGATTAATTTAACCTTATTAATTAAACCAATATTAAATAAAACCGAACCGAACCCAAAACTGAACCAAACCGGACCGGCCGGTCTTCCCGAACCGGCCCAACCCATTAACGGGTCGGATCCGGGTCAAACCCGACCCGCGAGTACCCGACCCGGTGGAATCCCTAACCCCCCCTAATTCTAATCGACGCCGTTTCCACTGCCGGCGGCCATTTCCGCCGCCGTCGCGCCGGCAGACCCCCCAGTTCACCTCCCATGGAACCCCCGCCTGTTCCCCTTCGGCTTCCGGCCAACCTCCGGCGGACCCTCTCCCCTCAATTCCTATATATACCCAGGCCTCCCGCCGAAAAACCCCTTCCACACCTCTCTTCTCCGGCGAACTCCTCAGCCCTCCGTACCTCCAGAACCTGAGGCCAGCACCCGTGGACGCCTCCGCCCTTCCCCAGTCCGGCCAACCCCAGCTCCACAGCCGCTGTCAACCTTCGACGAACCGACCCTTCGGCCCTCCAGAACCCACAGAACCACCCCGAGCCCATTTCCCTACGACCCAGCCGAGATCCACCCGCCCTCCAGACCCGATCCGGCCGCCCAGACCTGTCGCCGACCACTCCAGAACCGGCGTCGCCTCCACACGAACCCCAGACCAACTCTGGCGAACCCTCGGCCGTCCAGCAAGCTTCTGGCAACTCAGACACGACGCAGAACCGTGCCCTAGCCGGACACGTCCAGGACGCAGAATACACGATTCAGACACGTGTAAATTAGATTTTTGAGCCCTGTTCAGGTACTCATAACTTTCTTCTTGTATCTCGGTTTCGTTTCCGTCAGTTATGGCGTGTAGCCTGCATGACCCCCTCGGTGCCCGTGCAAACCCTCGGTGCATCGTGACCTATGGTGATCGCGAATCGCGATCCAAAAATAGGAAAACCAATGCCCTATTTCACCCCGGAACTGAGTACGCCCCGCCAAACGGGACGACTTGGTCACGTGCGGTCTTCACCGATGCGTGCGCGTCGTTGATACGGACGTGCGAGATTTTGCAGAAGCTGATTCGGATGTGCGTGCATACCGGAATCAGTGCGTATCCGCGGACAACGCCCCGTATTCGACTTTTCTGTATGTCGCTGTAACTTAGTGTACACACGTCGGATCGAGACAAAACTTGCACCATCGGACTCATAGCAATACGCCTGAGTACTAGTGATGCTCTCAGTTACATTTTCACATAGATGGTTATGTAGTTATCCTGCTTATTTCATTTACTATTTCACTGTAGTTATTTTGGCTTGTATTATTTGTACCTTGCTATGTCCCCTGAGGACCTGGATCCGGATGATGTCCCCAGGTTTAGCAGAAGAGCATTATCCCGAGGTTTACGGGACAGGAGCTGAAGCTGTACCAGAAGCTGTTGCTGAAGCTGAACCAAACTTAGAAGCAGAGGTGATGGCTGAAGACTTTTCTTGAGTTTATGTTATTTGTACTCATAAGATACTTTATTTTGAACTCCTTTGTTCTGCTCTGATGAACTAGTATTTTAGACTTTTATCGGATTATTCCCCGACATACTTTACTGAGACTGGACATTGATGTACTTTCCTTATTTGCTGTTGATCTTATTACTTTGTGTGTGGATGAGATTAGTTTTGACTTGTTGTTGTAGACCTATATTACAGCTTAAGTATGCCCCGATGGATCCATTAAATTGGGTTTGTCCATCGGTGCATGCTGTTGGCCATTGCCACGTGTCTAGTCCCTTGGTATTTTGGGACTGGGGCATGACAGAAAGGCCGTCTTCTGGATGTCCTCTTTCCGTACCTTGATCTGATGATAACCGGATCTGAGATCGATCTTCGAGAATACACATGCACCGCTAAGTTGATCAAACAAATCATCGATGCGCGGCAGTGGATACTTGTTCTTTATCGTTACAGCATTTAGCGCCTTGTAATCGATACACAAGCGTACCATTCCGTCCTTCTTCGGTAAAAACAGAATAGGTGCTCTCCATGGAGATACACTAGCCCGTATGAAATCTTTATCTAAAAGATCATCTACTTGGACCTTCATCTCAACCAACTCCTTCGGTGCTAGTCTGTAAACGGGGGAAGTAACTGGCTCGGCTCCTGGGGTTAACTCTATAGTGAACTCAATCTCTCTGTTAGGTGGCAGTCCTGGAAGATCCTCTGGAAACATATCCTCAAACTCTGCTATAAGGTGAGGGTACATCGGTTCACCTTCTGCAATGTGTGTCGCTAGGGTAGGTTGGACACCATGCTCTCGGGCTCCCCGAAGAAACTCAAACTCTGGATGATCTGGGGGTCTAAAGATGACACAACCACGATGGCAATCTAGTATTGCATGGTGTCACGCCCCAATCCCAAAATACCGAGGGACTGGATGCGTGATTATGGCCAGCAGCACACACCGATAGACAAACCCAATTTAATGGATCCATCGGAGTGTACTTAAGCTGTATTATACAAGTCAGGGTCTACTATTCCCATCCACAGATATAAGATATCAACTTCAGCAATAGAAATATTAAGTTACAACCAGACAAAGTAAATAAATCGGAGAACAATCCGATATTAAGTCTGTTACACAAGTTCTCAAAGACAGGAATTAAAGAGTTTAATTAAACAGGAAATAGAGAGTTTAATGAAACAGGAAAATAAAGACTAAATGACTGAGCATGGTGAAGCAGTTGTTCAGGAGAAGTCCTCAGCGGTCACCTCGTACTCAGGTTCAGGTACTGCTCCGAGTAGTGCCCCTGTTCCGTACACCTCAGGGTAGATCTCGTCTGCTATAACTGGAGAACAAAACCAGGTCCTCAGCGGGACGTAACAAGGTACAGAAGAATACGAGCCATAATACAGTGAATGAGCATGCAAGTCAATCAAAATGTTAAACACAAGAGAGGCACAATAAATTAATAAGTCTAAGACAGTGGCATGCCGATGTTGCTATCAAACAAATCTGGGTAAATAATTAAACTAGCTAAGTGATCATGCAATTTGAGAGTTATTATTCATACTCAGGCTGAGACTACTACAGGATCAGTGACAAGAAACCATAGCAGTGTTTTCTCGAAGGGCCAGTACAGGTGCCAAAGCTCTGTGTCAGAGACTAGGACACTTCCAGATAACCAGATATATATATAATATAATCAGCCTTGATATGGTAATACTCTCCCCACCCAATGAATCTCACGTCACAGATCTCAATGTTCATGTTACGCAAGCTTGAAACTAATGCAGTCAGTCATTTATTAAGTTCTAAAGCTTAAATCATAAAATCTATATCTTATACAAACCCCCTTGAATAATCAGAAAGATTCTGTATCATGCTTGTGTCAGGTGTCCTGGGGATAATTTACTTGATAGGGCAAGTACCACAGTCACAGAAATTAGAGCAAGAGATTCAAAATGAATTAAATACTGCATTTAATGGCAAGGTACACTTGCCTGGATTTTCGGTTCCAAATGTTGCTCTGGCTTCAGCTGGATTTCCAAGCAGTACTCCGGTTGCTGAAATAGACATCACCATCAGGTCCAGAACACTTCAATCAGCTAGAAACGCCTGTCCTTGAGTCCAATTTGGAGACAAGGGCAAAAACGTCATTATCGGGTCAAGGCGGGGTCCAATTGTGGGCCGCTTTGCACCGAAAAATGTGCCAGGGTCAAAGGTCTCAAAAACAGTCCAACTTAGTGTCAACAGGTCAGGAACGATGATACGAACCCAACGGAACTTCCAGAATTGGATTCCGATGAGTCGTTCTCAAAATCGCCCGTCGAGTGGAGCTTGTGGGGCCCACGACACGCGATTTTGTCAACGTTCTCAGAATCGAACCAAACTTGACCCACAGGACCAGCGTATTGCTACGAGTCCAATGGCGCAAGTTTCGTCTCGATCTGACTTGTGTACACTAAGTTACAGCGAGAATCAGAAGGTACGGATACGGGGCGGTGTCCGCGGATACGCACTGATTCCGGTGTGCACGCACATCCGAATCAGCTTCTGCGAATTCTCGCACGTCCGTATCAACGACACGTACGTATCTGTGAAGACCGCACGCGACCAAGTCGTCCCGTTTGGCGGGGCGTACTCGATTCCGGGGTGAAACAGGGTCTGGGTTTTCCTGTTTTTGGATCGCGATGTGCGATCACCACAGGACGCGATGCCCCGAGCGGTTTGTCCGGGCACCGAGAGGGTCGAACAGGCTACGCGATACAATTTACGGAATTGAATTCCGAGCTACGAGCAAAAAGTTACGGTTACCTGAGTAAGACTTGAAAAACCGAGTTTAAACCGTATCCTCGTGTCCAACCGTGTCTAGGGTTAGGGTTTACTGCTCCCGTGTCCGCGGCTTCTGTGTCCGCTGCTACGTGTCCGTGTCTTCTGGTCGGAGGCGTGCGGCTCGACGACTCAAGACGGAGGCTCTGGCAGGCGGCTGAGGCACGTCGGCGTCGGCGCAGGTGGCTGCGGTAAGGGGCGGTGGCGCTGTTGGGTTGGGGAGCCGCCGGAGATATGCTGGGTACGGCTGGGGAAGGAAGAAGAGGGGCTCGTCGGCGTCGCACAGCGAGGCTGCTGCGGCGGATGAGAGCGGCGGCACGGCGAGGTCAGGGGACGGCTGAGGTGAGGGATAGTTGGCCGGAAAGAGGGGTTTGGGGGGGATTTTATAGCCGGAGATGGAGGAGTCGGGCGGACGACCGGTGAAGGGAGGCGAAGCGAAGCGGCGCTGGCGTTGCGGAAGCGAGGCGGTCGGCAGGTCACCCGGCTGTCACGCCCCGATCCCGAAAGGGTCGGTCGTCCTCGCTTGATCCTTTACGGAACCGATTCGTCCTCGCTTGGGGCGTGATGCCGTACGAGCCTGGAGTTGCGCTCGTACAAGGCAAGAACTTGCAGTTATAGAAACCCATTTTGAAACACAATTTATAAAACACATTCACAGAGATTTGAACACAGTGCAGGAAGAAACATGCTTTTTCATTGATAATTCAGAGTAATTTACATAGAGTTTACATTGATGCGCCTCTCGGCTACTTGATTTGCATTACAAAAGATAAACTCAAAAGGCAGGGCGCGCTCCATCAGATAGTCCACGTCGTTCATACATTACGCCCTTGTATAGGTTGAAAGTCCAAGCCTCCAAAATGATCTGACTCCAACTATACTTCAAAATAGAGGTGCTCCTAACGCCTCTCGTCTATCCACTAGCGTTGCACCGTCTGAGTGCCTGAAATAGTTGCCCACAACGTGGGTCAGTACTCAACTTGTACTGGTGAGCGGGATGAACCCACTCGACTAAATCGACACTAGCTTATTAGGGGCGAGCATGCATTAAGATGACTTCTATAAAGAGGCAAGTGAATTCAATTCATATCAGTTGCATGTTTTGATAGGAATGAAAATAATAGCGAATCCAACCAGTGCATCGATTGCTTACTCAACCGATGCACGCCTTCCCTGCAACGAAACACAAGTATACTTACCATCTGCACAAGACAATAGATTAGCATGTGTTCTAGTCTATGCGGTCATTGGTGTGATCGACACCTTAGGGACATATTCAAGCATTAGCGGCGCGCCCTATCAGCCCGGGTAGCAAGCCCTGCTGGAGGTCCCGCAATGCATCGTGACGAGCACGAATCAAATATTTCCCTCCGGATCGATACGGTTCCAGTGCCCCGGAAAGCCGTTTCGAGGAAATGATAAACCTTGTGCACAAGTTGTCCCAGACCATGCAAATGCATGAACAATTCATATATCATACAATGCATCGATTGAAACTAAGGAAGTTAAGCAGCAATATATATCTCATGCAACAGTTCATATTTTCTCAATGCGGTGTTCCGATTTTGATATCCCATAGGTCCAAACTCCGTCCGAGGCACTAGGCCACCACCAACAACCAATCCCCATTATAAACAAACTCAGTTATAAGGTGTGCAAGCATATAGAAATATTAGTCTACAAAAATCCCCTGTTCCTTTCTTAGTGGCTGGCATGCATTGTGGCAAGGATTTCCTAGGCGTCCAACCGGGCATCATCGAGTGAACGTTTGAAACATTAAAGATGTTGGCGTGAAGAAGTAGGAAAGAAGGGTCCAAACCACTCACTGGTTAAGGAAAAGGTAGCTGAAACAAAGATTCCCGCCTAGCGACGATCAAACGTCAGTTACGCGGACCTGCACAGCACGAGCACCAATTAGAATCTTGCCTATCCTTTCTTGCCGAACTCCCCAAGAATCAAAGCTCCAAACGATAAAACCAGCAGCGAAAACCAAGCAAATCGAAAGCAACACCAAATCAAATCCCAAAGCGGCAATCAAGAAAACCAAGCAACCAAACACGAAAACTATTGGACTCGTTTCAATAGAGGCCTTTCCATGAGTTGGAAAGGATCATCGCATTTCGTCCGTGGCAAGAAGATGCCGAAGTTCTAAGTTATGACTCAAACGGACTAGCCACAAGCCCAATTACGTAGTGCACATCCCGGTCGGATCGGGATTTGAGGCACTACATAATATACCACTAAGAAAAAGTTTCGACCCGAAACTTAAGAACAAGGCCGACCCGAAACGTAAGAACAAGGCCCTACCTCCGACTGAATGAACAATGAAGGGTACTTCTCCTTCATCTCCGATTCCATTTCCCAGGTTGATTCCCCAGCTGAATGGTTCCGCCACAGCACGCGAACCAAGGACATCGTACGGTTGCGAAGTACTTTTTCCTTACGATCCAGGATCTGCACCGGTTCTTCTGAGTATGACAAGTCCGCGCGCAGTTCCAACTGTACAAAACTAACCACATGACTTGGGTCATGCACATACTTCCGTAGTTGGGAAACATGGAATACGTCATGCACTTCTGCCAAGGCGGGAGGTAGTGCTATTCTGTATGCCACAGCTGCAACTCGTTCTAGTATCTCAAAGGGGCCGACAAACCGGGGACTCAGTTTGCCCTTCACGCCGAAACGCATCACACCTCGCATCGGCGTCACTTTCAAGAAGACATGATCCCCGACCAAGAATTCCAAGGGTCTTCTATGTGCATCAGCATAACTTTTCTGTCGGCTCTGTGCTGTGCGGAGTCTTTCCCGAATCAAGCGAACTTTCTCAACTGCCTGCTCTACCAGCTCTGGCCCGAGTACCTGCCGCTCGCCGACTTCGTCCCAACAGATTGGAGATCGACACCTTCGCCCATATAGTGCTTCGTACGGTGCCATCTGGATGCTTGATTGGTAGCTGTTGTTATACGCAAATTCTGCCAAAGGAAGATGCGTGTCCCAACTAGTCTTTAAATCAATAGCACACAGCCGTAACATATCTTCGAGTATCTGATTTGTCCTCTCTGTCTGTCCATCAGTCTGCGGGTGGTATGCGGTACTGAACTGTAGCTTGGTTCCCAAAGCAGCTTGTAGACTAGTCCAGAAACGAGATAAGAAGCGTCCGTCACGGTCAGAGACGATTGAGGCAGGTACTCCGTGTAATCGGACGATCTCATCTATGTAAATTTGTGCTAACCGATCGACGCTCCAAGTAACTTTTATGGGAAGAAAGTGGGCTGATTTGGTCAAACGATCAACTATGACCCAAATCGCATCGTGCCCCCGTGGCGTCTTCGAAAATCCCACAATAAAATCCATAGTGATGTTGTCCCATTTCCACTCGGGAATAGCGAGGTTCTGCAGTTCCCCGCCGGGCCTCTGATGCTCAGCTTTCACCTGTTGACAGGCCATGCACTGTGACACAAAGGTCGCCACATCCCGCTTCATACCGTGCCACCAGAAAGTCCCGCGCAAGTCCTTGTACATCTTCGTGCTCCCCGGATGTAAAGAATACTTCGCGTAGTGTGCTTCCGCCATAATTTCCCTTCGAAGTTCTGGGTCGTTAGGAACACATAGCCTCCCTTTCATCTGTAAGGCCCCATCTTCGCCTGCCACAAAGTCAGACGTCTTCCCCGCCGAGATCAATCCGCGCACCTTCGCTAAGAACTGATCGCCCTCCTGAGCTGATTTGATTCTACCACGTAAACCCAGTTCAAGATGGAGTGGTGCCAGCTGCACTCCTGGATGCCGAACTCGAAATTCGATGCCCATCGCCTCAAGATCTCGAAGTAAACGGTTGTCAATAGATAACGAGCCTACGTGCTTCCGACTCAGAGCATCAGCAACGACGTTTCCCTTGCCCGGAGTATACGCGATCGTTAGGTCGTAGTCCTTAATAAGTTCTAGCCAACGCCGCTGCCGGAGGTTCAATTCCCGCTGGGTAAAAAGATACTTGAGGCTCTTGTGATCTGTGAAGATTTTGCAAGCAACACCATAAAGATAATGCCTCCACAACTTCAAAGCAAATACAATCGCCGCCAATTCCAAGTCATGCGTCGGGTAGTTCTTCTCGTGCGGCTTCAGTTGCCTGGAGGCGTACGATATTACCTTGTCCCTCTGCATGAGCACACACCCTAAGCCGAGTCCTGAAGCGTCGCTGTATATCTGAAACTCTTCTACCCCATCTGGAAGTGCAAGGATCGGAGCTGAAACAAGACGCCGCTTAAGTTCCCGAAAGCTGGCTTCGCAGTCATCACCCCATTCGTATGCAATCCCTTTCTGAGTAAGGCGAGTCATAGGCGAGGCCAGTTTAGAGAAGTCCTTCACGAACCTACGGTAGTATCCCGCAAGGCCCAGAAAGCTTCGAACTTCGCTGGCTGACGTAGGTTGCTTCCAGTCCACCACCGCTTCTATTTTCTTCGGGTCTACGGCGACGCCTTCGGCCGAGATGACATGACCAAGGAACGCCACGCTGTTCAACCAGAACTCACACTTGCTGAGCTTTGCGAACAACTGATGGTCTCGTAATGTCTGCAACACGATCTTCAGGTGTTCTTTGTGCTCCGCCTCGTTCTTGGAATAGATTAGTATGTCGTCTATGAACACGACTACAAACTTATCCACAAACGGCCGAAATACGCGGTTCATCAGATCCATGAAAGCTGCAGGGGCGTTCGTCAAACCGAACGACATCACGAGGAACTCATAGTGTCCGTAACGGGTTCTGAAAGCAGATTTTTGAATATCCTCTGATTTGATTTTCAACTGGTGATACCCTGACCTGAGATCAACTTTAGAGAAAACTCTTGCACCTTGCAACTGATCAAACAAGTCATCTATTCTTGGCAAAGGGTACTGATTCCGCACGGTCGCTTTATTCAGTTCTCGGTAGTCAATGCACAGCCGCATGGATCCATCTTTCTTTTTCACGAACAGCACCGGAGCGCCCCAAGGAGAAACGCTTGGACGAATGTATCCTCGGTCCAACAGGTCTTGCAACTGAACTTTAAGTTCCTTAAGCTCTGCTGGGGCCATGCGATAAGGTGCCTTTGATATCGGTCGCGAATCCGGAAAAGTGTCGATGCTGAATTCGATCTCACGATCAGGAGGCATTCCAGGCAGCTCGTCTGGGAACACGTCGAGAAAATCTGCAATGACTTCAGCCTGAGCTGCATCTGCACATTCCCGCCGGGTGTCTCGAACGGAAGCTAAGTACCCTTCACAGCCCGAATGCAACATACGCCTAGCCGAAATTGCTGATATCACCATTGCCGTCTTCGGTGCAGCGCTGCACGAATAGTAGAAGTCTGCCTCGCCGGGTAGACGAAATACGACTCGCTTCTCCGCGCACTCGATTGTTGCATGGCAAGCACCCAACCAGTCCATACCGAGAATAATATCATAATCCTTGATGTCTAGTACAATGACATCTAAGGAAAGCTTCCTACCTCCGATGCAAATGTAACCATCCCTACAGATCGCATGGGCGGGCATATCGACTCCCGAAGGGGTACTTACGCAAAGGTTCATATTTAAAGCAGTAGAAGCTAATTTATGCTCAACAGTAAAATCAGCAGATATGAAACTATGCGTAGCACCTGAATCGAATAAGACTCTAGCGGGTAATTCTCGGTATAGTAGAGTACCTGTTACAACAGTGTCGGATACAGATGCCTCATCCCGAGTCAATGCATAGACTCGGCCCTGAGCACCCTGGCGTTGTGGATTTACTGGCACAGCATTTGCATCACTTGCTGGAGGCCCTTTGTTTTGATTTCCATTATTCTGATTCGGCTTGCCCTCTCTGCAGTTAAACTGTTTGTGACCCAGGCGACCACATTTGAAACATCCTTGAACCCGACAATCATTCACTTTATGCCCTGATTTGCCGCACCGGCTGCAGTTCAGTGATTGGGATTGGCCCCTATTATCAGACGTGTGCGAGCGCTTGTGTGCTCCAGACCCTCCCGTTTCATGAGGACGCTTATTGTTATTGGCACGGGGGGTTTGCACCTCGGTCTTTGGGAGAGGGCGCCCGAAGATCCGTTCGCTGTTCAGAGCCGCTTCATAACATTCCCTATATGTTTGGCATCTTTGGTTGATGACGTCCCTACGTAAATCGTCATTCAAACCTTTCTGAAATCTATAGCACCACGCCTGCTGATTAGGCAAGAATTGCCCAGCAAACTTTGCTAGCTTAGCGAATACTGAATCATAATCATCCACAGACAGACTTCCTTGGACCAGGTTGCTGAAGTCGTCTTCCTTTTGCTGCCGGACTGCTCGGGGAATATACTGTTCAATGAATGCAGATTTGAACATTTCCCAAGTAATCTTGCAGTTGGGATTGGCATCGTAAATTCCTTGCTTCGTTGCCTCCCACCAATCATGCGCACGCAGTTCCAGCTGAACCGATGCACAGGCAACTCGCTTGGATCCCCGGATGCCAACCAGGTTGAAAAGTCCTTCCAGCTTAGCAATCCACCCCAAAACCACGTCCGGCTCCGCTCGTCCGTTGAACGTAGGGGGGTGCATTTTTGTAAACTCAGCTGCTCGGCAGGAGTTCCTTGCTGTAGGCTGAGTCTCTTCTGACTCATCTTCTACCGCCACGGCTGGAGGCGTGACAGGCGTTGCTGCGGATGTCCCGTTGCTCGGTACCAGGGATGCAATCAGTTGCATCATTGTATCCATTTGCTTCTGTTGATTAGCAAACTGCGCTTGTATGTTAGCTTGTTGGGTAACAGCTTGTTGCTGCTGCGCCTCCATGAGGTGCATAAGCCGTTCCGCCATTCCGGTTGAACCCGCTCCTCCGGATTCTCCAGAGCTTGCTGGATCGCTCTGAATGGGTTGAGCACTGCTGGCAGTTGCAGTGTTCTTCTTAGCCATGGCTACAAAAGAGAGTAGCTTGTTAACACTCCAAAAACGATAGATTTTATATCTATGGGCTCATTGTATAAGCGACTCTTCCCATGCAGCGGACGCCGAACGCAACTCAATTGAGAGGCGCATCAAACTCCTTTATAATCTTTTGAAATCCCGAGGAAGTAAAGCCTAGGCTTTGATACCAATATGTCACGCCCCGATCCCGAAAGGGTCGGTCGTCCTCGCTTGATCCTTTACGGAACCGATTCGTCCTCGCTTGGGGCGTGATGCCGTACGAGCCTGGAGTTGCGCTCGTACAAGGCAAGAACTTGCAGTTATAGAAACCCATTTTGAAACACAATTTATAAAACACATTCACAGAGATTTGAACACAGTGCAGGAAGAAACATGCTTTTTCATTGATAATTCAGAGTAATTTACATAGAGTTTACATTGATGCGCCTCTCGGCTACTTGATTTGCATTACAAAAGATAAACTCAAAAGGCAGGGCGCGCTCCATCAGATAGTCCACGTCGTTCATACATTACGCCCTTGTATAGGTTGAAAGTCCAAGCCTCCAAAATGATCTGACTCCAACTATACTTCAAAATAGAGGTGCTCCTAACGCCTCTCGTCTATCCACTAGCGTTGCACCGTCTGAGTGCCTGAAATAGTTGCCCACAACGTGGGTCAGTACTCAACTTGTACTGGTGAGCGGGATGAACCCACTCGACTAAATCGACACTAGCTTATTAGGGGCGAGCATGCATTAAGATGACTTCTATAAAGAGGCAAGTGAATTCAATTCATATCAGTTGCATGTTTTGATAGGAATGAAAATAATAGCGAATCCAACCAGTGCATCGATTGCTTACTCAACCGATGCACGCCTTCCCTGCAACGAAACACAAGTATACTTACCATCTGCACAAGACAATAGATTAGCATGTGTTCTAGTCTATGCGGTCATTGGTGTGATCGACACCTTAGGGACATATTCAAGCATTAGCGGCGCGCCCTATCAGCCCGGGTAGCAAGCCCTGCTGGAGGTCCCGCAATGCATCGTGACGAGCACGAATCAAATATTTCCCTCCGGATCGATACGGTTCCAGTGCCCCGGAAAGCCGTTTCGAGGAAATGATAAACCTTGTGCACAAGTTGTCCCAGACCATGCAAATGCATGAACAATTCATATATCATACAATGCATCGATTGAAACTAAGGAAGTTAAGCAGCAATATATATCTCATGCAACAGTTCATATTTTCTCAATGCGGTGTTCCGATTTTGATATCCCATAGGTCCAAACTCCGTCCGAGGCACTAGGCCACCACCAACAACCAATCCCCATTATAAACAAACTCAGTTATAAGGTGTGCAAGCATATAGAAATATTAGTCTACAAAAATCCCCTGTTCCTTTCTTAGTGGCTGGCATGCATTGTGGCAAGGATTTCCTAGGCGTCCAACCGGGCATCATCGAGTGAACGTTTGAAACATTAAAGATGTTGGCGTGAAGAAGTAGGAAAGAAGGGTCCAAACCACTCACTGGTTAAGGAAAAGGTAGCTGAAACAAAGATTCCCGCCTAGCGACGATCAAACGTCAGTTACGCGGACCTGCACAGCACGAGCACCAATTAGAATCTTGCCTATCCTTTCTTGCCGAACTCCCCAAGAATCAAAGCTCCAAACGATAAAACCAGCAGCGAAAACCAAGCAAATCGAAAGCAACACCAAATCAAATCCCAAAGCGGCAATCAAGAAAACCAAGCAACCAAACACGAAAACTATTGGACTCGTTTCAATAGAGGCCTTTCCATGAGTTGGAAAGGATCATCGCATTTCGTCCGTGGCAAGAAGATGCCGAAGTTCTAAGTTATGACTCAAACGGACTAGCCACAAGCCCAATTACGTAGTGCACATCCCGGTCGGATCGGGATTTGAGGCACTACACCGGCCGGGGAGACCAAGCGGCGGGGCAGCCGTGCGGTCGTCGGGTTTACACAGGGAAGGGGAAGAGAGGGTTCGGGTCGGTTAACGGGCGGGTTCGGGTCTGATGAACCCGACCCGACCCGACAGCATTGCGGGCTGGGCCGCCCAATGGGCTTGGGGAATTGGGCCGGGTTTAAAAGATAATTAAATAACAGTTTATAAATAATTAACTTATTTAAATAATTAATTAATTATTAATTAATAATAATAGTTTTATTTTTTTAGGGCTTTTAAAAATCATCCGGGGTCCAATAAATTCCCGGAAAAATACCCTATGTCTAGATTTTCATTTTACACCATAAAATATTATTTTTATAATATTTTAATACTATTTAATATCAATTAAAAAATCCTTTAATAATTAAAACACTGGTATTTAATTACAGAAAAACCCTGGAAAATTCCAAAAATCCCAGAAAATTCAGAAAAAAACCAAATTGAAAATCAGGGGGATTACAATATACCCCCCTTAAGAGGATTGCGTCCTCGCAATCAAAGAATATCCGGTCAACAGAGATGACACGGTTGCAAAATTTATTCGAATCACAAAAATCAAGATTGAGAGTGACACCTAGGAAAATTATTTTTCCCAAGCATTAAAAGTTATGCAATTTCCCAAATGTGGGAAATCTAGAAAATTACTGTTTTTAGAAAACCAGGTTATATTTCAAAACTTATCAAGTTAACAATTCTAGGTTATTATCAAGTTCAAAACTAGGTTATCAATAGTTTATCAATTATTAACAGGTTAAAGTTATCAGGTTAAGGTTATCAGGTCAAGTCTGGGGTCACGAACCAGCAGGCACAAACTATAACAATGCTAGAAACGGAACAACTATAAAAGACTTACTCGCATTAGCTATGCCAGGGTTCTGCACGTCTCCCACAGTCATCGCGAAAACTTGGCCACGTCCTTGAGGTGGTGCTCTCTGCTGTTGCTGGGCTTGCTGGTAGGTTGCTGCTTGATGTGCCAAGGGTGGCCTTGGTTGATGTCCTCCTGGTGCTGGTAGAGCTTGTTGGTTTGCTCTTGGTACTTCTCTACGCTCAGGGCAGTCCTTCACTGCATGCTGTCTGGATCCGCAACCTAAGCACAGTCCGTGCTTACGTCTACACTCTTTCTCAACATGGCCTATCCTGCCGCAGTAATAACAAGTAGGAAGAGTCAGGGCTTTGGATACAGATCCCTGTGGTGCTTGTTGCAGATGAGGTTTCTTGGCAGCTTCTCCATTGTTTGCTCTGGCTGGTACTGATGTGGAAGGCCTCTTCAGACTGGTTTCTCTCCTGGTGACGCGCTCCATGCGTCGAGCTGCAGCAAGGACGTCGGTGTACGAAGTTGGTACGACAGATCCAATAAGTTTCTGTAGTTCGATGTTGAGTCCGTCGAAAAACTTCTCGGCCTTCTCTACTTCAGTTGGGATCAAGGTAGGAGCGAAGCGACTCAAACGAATGAACTCGACGTTGTACTCCTCTACCGTCATAGCATCCTGAGTGAGGCGATTGAACTTGTCCCTCAATTCTGATCGAGCGATAGCAGGAATGTACATCTCCTGGAAGAGTCTGGAGAACTCTTCCCAAGTAACTCGGTCTGGTCCGAGCCTGGTCTCTTCGGATAGCCACCAGTGATGAGCATTGTCCGTCAATTGCATTCTTACGGCGGTCATCCAACGTTCTCTTGGTAGTTCAGCTGCTTCTAATTGATGCCGAATGTTGGTGAGCCATTCATGCACTTCTGTTGGTCCCTCCTTGCCAGAGAAAGTACGGGGCTTCAGCTGGCGGAAGTCTGTGATAGAGCCTGTTGGTTGCCGTCTAGCTGGTAGGTTGGCCTGCTCTAGTGCATTTACTAAACTGTTCCTCAAGTACTCAGCTTCACGACGATGGGCCTCAGTTTGAACTTGTTGTTGAGCTTGCATCATTGCGAAGAACATCTGGAACATCTGCTGTCCGTCCATTGCTTGGCCTGGTGGGAAGACAGGCATCTGTGGAGGAAACTGGGGTGGAGGTGGAATATCATCACGCCGAAATCTAGAAGATTGCGGATCTGCTTGCCTGCTTCGGTGAGTAGAGGGATCTCCACTCAGTAGCGTCACTTCATCTTCTCCGTAAGTGACTTCAGCACCTACTGGTGTTCTTGCTGGAGTTCCGTCATTTTCTCGTGAATCCATTACTCTGCATCAAAAATAAACTATAAGAGGCGCACAGGAGTCAAGGCAAGATGCAATAAAAATTTGTTTGAATACGATACAGATATCAAGAACGTTTGCAAGCAAGTGGATGAGATCCTAAAACTGATCCTATTCTTTATTGCAGGCCTGTTCGGTCCCTAAGTTGAAACCGAACAATTTAGTCGTTGACCTGCATGGGCCACCACAAAAACCATGTCACGCCCCAATCCCAAAATACCGAGGGACTGGATGCGTGATTATGGCCAGCAGCACACACCGATAGACAAACCCAATTTAATGGATCCATCGGAGTGTACTTAAGCTGTATTATACAAGTCAGGGTCTACTATTCCCATCCACAGATATAAGATATCAACTTCAGCAATAGAAATATTAAGTTACAACCAGACAAAGTAAATAAATCGGAGAACAATCCGATATTAAGTCTGTTACACAAGTTCTCAAAGACAGGAATTAAAGAGTTTAATTAAACAGGAAATAGAGAGTTTAATGAAACAGGAAAATAAAGACTAAATGACTGAGCATGGTGAAGCAGTTGTTCAGGAGAAGTCCTCAGCGGTCACCTCGTCCTCAGGTTCAGGTACTGCTCCGAGTAGTGCCCCTGTTCCGTACACCTCAGGGTAGATCTCGTCTGCTATAACTGGAGAACAAAACCAGGTCCTCAGCGGGACGTAACAAGGTACAGAAGAATACGAGCCATAATACAGTGAATGAGCATGCAAGTCAATCAAAATGTTAAACACAAGAGAAGCACAATAAATTAATAAGTCTAAGACAGTGGCATGCCGATGTTGCTATCAAACAAATCTGGGTAAATAATTAAACTAGCTAAGTGATCATGCAATTTGAGAGTTATTATTCATACTCAGGCTGAGACTACTACAGGATCAGTGACAAGAAACCATAGCAGTGTTTTCTCGAAGGGCCAGTACAGGTGCCAAAGCTCTGTGTCAGAGACTAGGACACTTCCAGATAACCAGATATATATATATAATATAATCAGCCTTGATATGGTAATACTCTCCCCACCCAATGAATCTCACGTCACAGATCTCAATGTTCATGTTACGCAAGCTTGAAACTAATGCAGTCAGTCATTTATTAAGTTCTAAAGCTTAAATCATAAAATCTATATCTTATACAAACCCCCTTGAATAATCAGGAAGATTCTGTATCATGCTTGTGTCAGGTGTCCTGGGGATAATTTACTTGATAGGGCAAGTACCACAGTCACAGAAATTAGAGCAAGAGATTCAAAATGAATTAAATACTGCATTTAATGGCAAGGTACACTTGCCTGAATTTTCGGTTCCAAATGTTGCTCTGGCTTCAGCTGGATTTCCAAGCAGTACTCCGGTTGCTGAAATAGACATCACCATCAGGTCCAGAACACTTCAATCAGCTAGAAACGCCTGTCCTTGAGTCCAATTTGGAGACAAGGGCAAAAACGTCATTATCGGGTCAAGGCGGGGTCCAATTGTGGGCCGCTTTGCACCAAAAAATGCGCCAGGGTCAAAGGTCTCAAAAATAGTCCAACTTAGTGTCAACAGGTCAGGAACGATGATACGAACCCAACGGAACTTCCAGAATTGGATTCCGATGAGCCGTTCTCAAAATTGCCCGTCGAGTGGAGCCTGTGGGGCCCACGACACGCGATTTTGTCAACGTTCTCAGAATCGAACCAAACTTGACCCACAGGACCAGCGTATTGCTACGAGTCCAATGGCGCAAGTTTCGTCTCGATCTGACTTGTGTACACTAAGTTACAGCGAGAATCAGAAGGTACGGATACGGGACGGTGTCCGCGGATACGCACTGATTCCGGTGTGCACGCACATCCGAATCAGCTTCTGCGAATTCCTGCACGTCCGTATCAACGACACGTACGTATCTGTGAAGACCGCACGCGACCAAGTCGTCCCGTTTGGCGGGGCGTACTCGATTCCGGGGTGAAACAGGGTCTGGGTTTTCCTGTTTTTGGATCGCGATGTGCGATCACCACAGGACGCGATGCCCCGAGCGGTTTGTCCGGGCACCGAGAGGGTCGAACAGGCTACGCGATACAATTTACGGAATTGAATTCTGAGCTACGAGCAAAAAGTTACGGTTACCTGAGTAAGACTTGAAAAACCGAGTTTAAACCGTATCCTCGTGTCCAACCGTGTCTAGGGTTAGGGTTTACTGCTCCCGTGTCCGCGGCTTCTGTGTCCGCTGCTACGTGTCCGTGTCTTCTGGTCGGAGGCGTGCGGCTCGACGACTCGAGACGGAGGCTCTGGCAGGCGGCTGAGGCACGTCGGCGTCGTCGCAGGTGGCTGCGGTAAGGGGCGGTGGCGCTGTTGGGTTGGGGAGCCGCCGGAGATATGCTGGGTACGGCTGGGGAAGGAAGAAGAGGGGCTCGTCGGCGTCGCACAGCGAGGCTGCTGCGGCGGATGAGAGCGGCGGCACGGCGAGGTCAGGGGACGGCTGAGGTGAGGGATAGTTGGCCGGAAAGAGGGGTTTGGGGGGGATTTTATAGCCGGAGATGGAGGAGTCGGGCGGACGACCGGTGAAGGGAGGCGAAGCGAAGCGGCGCTGGCGTTGCGGAAGCGAGGCGGTCGGCAGGTCACCCGGCCGGGGAGACCAAGCGGCGGGGCAGCCGTGCGGTCGTCGGGTTTACACAGGGAAGGGGAAGAGAGGGTTCGGGTCGGTTAACGGGCGGGTTCGGGTCTGATGAACCCGACCCGACCCGACAGCATTGCGGGCTGGGCCGCCCAATGGGCTTGGGGAATTGGGCCGGGTTTAAAAGATAATTAAATAACAGTTTATAAATAATTAACTTATTTAAATAATTAATTAATTATTAATTAATAATAATAGTTTTATTTTTTTAGGGCTTTTAAAAATCATCCGGGGTCCAATAAATTCCCGGAAAAATACCCTATGTCTAGATTTTCATTTTACACCATAAAATATTATTTTCATAATATTTTAATACTATTTAATATCAATTAAAAAATCCTTTAATAATTAAAACACTGGTATTTAATTACAGAAAAACCCTGGAAAATTCCAAAAATCCCAGAAAATTCAGAAAAAAACCAAATTGAAAATCAGGGGGATTACACGTGGTATTGGCTCAACCAATCCATGCATAGGACAAGGTCATAGTCCAGCATGGAGAAAACTAAAAATCGGGCACGCATCTCTCGCCCGCAGACAACTACTGAACATGATATACAAGTGTCGCTAACAAGTACTATTCCACCTCCCGTAAGGATCCTCTTGACCTTCGGAAGGGGTGCAGTGGCTATTCTATGGGTAGCCACGAAACTAGCAGCTATAAAAGAGTGTGTGGCACCAGAATCAAATAGGACTAAAGCTGGTAATGAAGCTACTAAGATTGTACCTACGATCACTTCTCCGGTTGTCTCTGCCTCCTCTATAGTTATAACATAGGCTTGTCCCTGTCTCGGTGCCGGTGCCCTCGGCTACTGTCGATCCTGGTGGAACTGACCTGCCTATGGGGCCAAGGGTGGCCTCCTCTGGTTTTCCCCTGGTGCTGGTGGTCGCTGTGCTCCAGCTCCTGCATAAGGCGGCCTCGGTCCAGGAGGCTGCTGATAAGGCCTCGGCGCTGGCAGGGCTGACTGATGAACCATCTGTGCTGGAGCCCTCTGGTCTGGGCAATCTCGGACTGCATGCTGGTCCGATCCACATCTCAAGCAAGCGCCCAGTCTCCGTCGGCAGTCCCTCAATAGATGTCCCTTCTTGCCGCAATAATGGCATATGGGAATAATAGCTCCCTGATGTGGTGCTGCCCTCTGCTGCTGCTGATGTACCAGAGGACGCTTCGTAGGTCCTTCCTGCGGGGCTCGGACTGCTGATGATGATGCATAGGAGCGCTTCTGGCTGGCCTCCATCTTGTTGATGCGGTCCTGGCGTCGTGCTGCAAGTAGTACCTCGGAGTAAGAGGTGGGGGCTGTGGACCCGATAAGCCTCTGGGTCTAAAAACTCAGGCCTTCATAAAACTTCTCGGCCTTCGCTTCCTCAGTGGGGATCAGGTATGGTGCAAATCTGCTCAGGCGGAGGAACTCTGTATTGTATTCCACTAAAGTCATACCCCCCTGCCTGAGGTTCTGGAATCTGTCCCGAAGCTCTGCTCGGGCAGTAGAGGGTATGTACATCTCCTGGAAGAGCCTAGAGAACTCTTCCCATGTGGCACGATCTGGTCCCAAATGCTGCTCCTCGGAAAGCCACCAGTGATGCGCGTTACCAGTGAGTTGCATCCTGACGGCCGTCATCCATCGGTGTCGGGGGAGGTCGGTAGCCTCCAGCTGGTGCTGGATGTTGGTGAGCCAAGCGTAGACCTCTGTCGGCTCCTCTGTGCCCGCAAAAGGTTGCGGCATCAAACGACGGAAGTCTATGATAGACCCTCACGTCGGCTTGTATGCTGGTGGTGACGCCTGCCCCAAGGCCGTCACGATGCTCTCTCTCAGGGTCTCAGCCTGGCGCTGCTGGGCCTGCTGCTGAGCCTGCTACTGGACCTATTGCTGGACCTGCATCATCGCATACATCATCTGGAACATCTGGGTTTCATCCATCGGTTGCCCTGTGGGGAATGGCATAAAGGGCATCTGGGGCGGGAATGGTGGAGGAGGTGGTAGCTGCTGCTCCTCCTGACTCGGGATCCTCTGATCCTCAGGTCATGCCTGATGTGGAGTCTGATGCCCGTCTGAAGGCACCTCAGGATGTCCTGATGACTGCCCTATGGGAGCTGGATTCAGCAGAAGGACCTGCTCCAGTTTCGGTTCTTCGGATGATCCTACGTCTCGGGGAACGTCGCCAGGCTGTGCGACGCGTCCACTGCGGAGATTCATAACTCTGAAAAGAAGTCATGACTGCGATCAGCGTTTGATAAAAATAAACAAGATGCAATTTGGTAAACGATATCAAGATAGAGGTGTCATGTGAAGGTTTCAAATTTTGCAGATGAGATTTCTAACTCTATTCCTAATTTGCAGGCTCGTTTGGCACAGTCAGGTGACCAAGACGATTTAAATCGGACCTGCATGGGCCACCACAAAAACCTTGTTATGCCCCGGTTCTATGGATAAGAAACCGAGACACGTGGCAATGGCCAGCAGCGTACTTCGGTGGGCATTCCAATCTAATGGGCCCGTCGGAGTACACTTAAGCTGTAAAGTATAATGAATAACCAATCACATAACACAAATATACTCAATCTAAATCTCATCCACAGGCAGCAATATAAGAGCACAATAGAAGTAAATACAACAATTAATGTGCAGAAAGGAAAAGTCCAAGATAAGCATCAAGTACAAATACTAGAGTAGTCATACGGGAACAAACCCGCTAGTACAAATATACTGGAATAAAAGTAAGCAATAAGATAACTTGGGATGGCAGCAGGTAACTAGGTAATGATACCGTCCCAAGAAAAGAGTCACTACCAGCGATCAGGCAAAGTCCTCAGGAATGACCTCGTCCTCGACAGTGAGTACAGCTGCTAGGTAGATGCCCGGTCCGTACTCCTCCGGGTAATCCTCGTAGCCTATACCTGGAAGGGAACCAGGTCCTTAGAGGGACGTAACAAGGTACAAAAATACAGCATGCCAAGTATACAGAAAAGTACAAGTGCAACAATAGGGTACTCTATCATAACCAAACAAGTGTGACACAGTTTAAAGACAATGTTCAACGCGTGGGCTGTCCAAAATAAAATCGTAGCTCCGGACACGGAAACACACGGCACGTACCGCAGCTCCGGGAAAAGAGTCACACGGGTGCTACCACTACACTAGATACAGGAATCACTACAAAATACTACATAAATATATAAGCGCGTGTAGAGTAGCCCAAACGTCTAATAACTGTCTTCCCCTTCCCAAGCGGTCAACGATTGTGCGTTGAACCTGAACCTCTAACTACAGTCTCGACTCACAGAAATAACTCAACAGACGCGACCCTAAGGTCGTCCAGTCTCTGGTCATGATGTCGGTATCAGGATACAGGAATCTGGCACGATCACAGTGTATGAGTGTGTCCTGGGATGTTGATATACTCAGGTACGTGCATCGAGGTACTACAACGCATCTAACCAATTATTCTAAGACGTTACGTCGAATGTCAGTACCCGGTTGTGATCCGGATGCAAAGTATCGAACGTCAACAAAATTACGTGCACAAAGTATATAAAGAACAACAAATATCTGTAAACTGAGATACAGGGTGGCAAGGTACACTTGCCTGCGTCCGGCTGCTGATGACAGGGATCCGGTACTACGTCCAAGTCCTCAGGTCCCGCAGTACCTAGAGATGAGATACAAACCAGAATCAATAATCTATTCTACGTCAAGCAGGGATGCGACACACAACTACACTCAAACTCAGTCTCTGCTACGACTCACAGGGACAAGATACTAGGGGGTTGACCACAGTTGACTATCGGTACGATAGTCAATCAACTAGTCCTCTGTACACTCTCCTCGACAAATCTTATTCTGACCATATTCATCACGTGGTTCAGTATCAGGTATGCTCACTCCCTGACCGTATTTACTTATTAAATATTAGGTCTTCCTCAACCCTCATATCATTTCACCCACAATCACTGCTCAACCCTACAGATCACCATGCACATAAATAAATATGTTAAACCCTAAAGCTCAATGTCTCTCATTCCAATCTATATTAATATACTGATGACGATTAAACCCCCAAGTTCACCATTAGACCTTAACCTCAAGTCATTATAATTATCATTCATCTTAAACAACATTGTTCAAGTACTATACTACACTAACCATATATATGCCAACAATATATATTCATTAAACCCTAACAACTATATCTACATATATCCTCGAAACACTTACAATCTATATAAACATCTATACTTAACCCTAGCCAACACCAGTCCATATATATATAAACATCCTATTTAAAACAATATTAAATTCTGGAATTAAAACAAGAGAGGGGGAAGAGTGTACCTCGACGAGGTTGTCGACGCTGGAGTACGGCCGGTGGAGGGTGGCCGCGGGGTGGTGCCGAGAGGTGGTGGTGGTGATGACTGGAAGGGTGGAGAGGGCCGGACAGTTGGCTGGAGCCGCTGCGGGGTGGGGGAGCCGCACAGTCGGCCGGGGATGTGTAGGCCAGAGCGGGGACTGTTGCACCACGGGATAGTCGGGAGAAAGCACAGTCGCGGGGGGGGGGGGGGGGGAAAGACGCACAATCTGGTCGGTCAGCGGTCGGGAAACACAGGCCGCAGGGGTCGGGGAGGCTGCTCAGTCCGGTCGGGTGCGGTTGGGAGAGCACAGGCCGGTGGTCGGGATCCACAGGCCGGCAGGGTCGGCAGTTGCACCGTGCGGTCGGGTGAAGTGCACAGCGACGGTCGGTCGGCGGGACTGTAGCCGGAGCGGGCGCTCCGCCGGAGTCGGGCCGGTGGGTCTTCACAGGGAGAGGAAGAAATAAAGGAAGAAGAAGAATAAGAATGGAGGGAGGAGGTTTTTTTATGGAGAAATATGGAGGAGGAGAGAGAGTGAGGGGGGGTTCTAGGTTCCTTGGGATTAGGGCCTGCTTGGGGAGTTGTGAGGGTGATGGTGATGGTTTTATAGGAGGGTGTGTATTGGATGGAGGGTGGAGATTTGCCCATTCAAAATGGAGGGCTAGGATTTCACATGAGTAAGAATCATTTCTTCATGAGAAATGGAGGGGGGAGAGTTTAATTCGGTCCACACATGTAACCTCTACATTTGGTTTTGGCCAATGGGGTGAGGGCACCTAAAATCACTAAATTGTAACTTAGTCCCTTAAATTCAGGAAATTGCACGAACACATAAAATGACGCAAAAATTGTGGAGAAAATTGCGGTTGATGATTTGCATGGCGAGGGGGTGTTGGGGGTTTGGCACGGGTTTAATTTAATGGCCATCGGGATTAATTAAGGATTAAAATAGGATTAGGCAAAATTGGTATCTCCGATTTAAATAAAATTAAAGTGTCCCGCACTTTTAAATTAAATGGGGGCACTTGGGGTCAAAATCCGGAAATGACTCAAAGGTCAAAAATGGTGGGGGCTTGGAGTCAGTCTTGGACCCTTTAGTTGGTCCGGCTCAACGGGTTAAGTTGGTATCTCAAAATTGAGGGTAACGATACAGGTGTCCGACACGGAATTAAATATGGATTACGGTTTCGGAAAAATTGTGCAATTAATTTAGAGCATAACAAAATCTGATTTTGAGTGACGAAAAAGTCCAGTGCCTAATTTGGCGGGTCAAGTCAGAAGTACAATAATCCGATAGAATTTATGGGCTGATATTGGGCTCCGAATAATTAAGCAATGATAGGGCGCGCCAAGGGTTTTAATTAAATGAATTAAAATACCAGACAAACTTAACTCCACTCTAAACCTCAACATCTGCTGCTAAATCCAAAATTTTCCAAATCCAAACCTGACTATCTATAGAATAAATCGAGGGGGTTTACAGTTATTGACCAACAACCATGTCCATGCTGGAGGAATTTATTACATCACATGTCACTTAGCACGTAGGCACTCATCGGTGTGAAACGTATAACATAATCACGTAGAAATACTTAGCACGTAGGAACACATACACGTAGTAAGTGTTTTAGCACGGATACCAATAGTCGAGTCAAGTTACCAATCATTGGTAAATCATATGGGTTCTAGCATATAGTCAGGTCTAACACATGGTTACGTAGCTCATATAAATTAGCAATCATTAAAATCACACTTAGAATCCCAAAACTCAATAAAGCATCCAAACTAAGCAAAGCAGTGAAACATGCACGTAGGTCGTATGAGGGTCAGGGACGCATAGGGTCATTGCCGTATAGGAAAGGTGCGGCATAGGAAGTCAGTCGCATATGGGTCAGTGCCGCATGGGAAGTTGATCACATACGGGTTGGTGCCGCATGGGAAGTCTCAGTTGCATATGGGTCTGTGCTGCATGGAACGGTGTTGCATATGACAGGGCAAAGTCCACTCCTTGGGACAAGTGTTGAGTGACGTACATTTAATATGTGTTAGTGAAGTAACAAAAAGTAATTGATGTGACAAGCCATAAAGTGTCAGAGAGAAAACATAAAATCCTAGAAATATGTGCCACGGTTCGGAGTCATGCGTCCAAGAAAATGGTGGCCGCATACTCTTCAGGCCGCATATGACACTCGGTCGCATATTGCTCTTTGGACTTAGCAAATTTCACATTCGTTCAGTGAGTGTAAAAAAAGGAGTTCAACGATTAGCTCCAGAACAATTGCGTAATGACAGTCATGCATCCAAAAAGATGGACGCATGCTGGTCAGTATGCGGCAAAGAGCTCAGGTCACATAGCACTCAGGCCGCATAGCACTCTCGGCCGCATAACTCATTGGCCGCATGAAGACTTCGTCTTCTCCAAACAGCAGGTTCGGCCATGGCAAAACCTCCAAAATTTCAAAAATTATTTTCTTCATAAAAATCTCATTTTAATCGCAAATCAAGTGAACCAAAAGCCAAAATGCTCGAAATAAAGTTCACCATCAACCCTAAAAACTGGTTTTCTAAAATATCATATTTTAATAGATCAAAACCACCAAAAACTCAAGGAACTCATGAAAACAATAAACTTTAAATGTAGATCTACTCAAATTTACCCATTAAAATTGAAAACTCCAAGTACTAAAAGTGTTTAGAATCATAATGTACACATATTAGACTAATAAAATACAAAAAAAGAGCAAGAATCAAAAATTAAGAGATTTTTCCATGTAGTGCAAGGTGTGCTTGCCTAAATGAAGAAAGGAGAAATGTGAGAGAATGAGGGAAGAGAGAGAAAGAATTTAACTTATATAGCTAAGGTTTGAGGTTTAGACCATAGGTTCACTCATAACCAAACCAACAATTAAACCGTGAGTCCAATTGAACCAAATAATTGGTCTAGCCTCTATGACATGCAACCTAATTACCATACAAGCAATAAATAATATAAGCAGAAAAACTAATATGCTCCAAATACGTATATCGGGAACGGGGAGTGACAAATTGATTTCAGCTCCGATTCTCACGCTTCCAGTAGGTTCTGGAGGGTTTACAGTGTATTATGATGCGTCAGGCAAAGGACTTGGGTGTTTATTGATACAACATAAAAGAGTGATAGCTTATGTATCGCGAAAACTTCGAGATCACAAGAAGAATTATCCGACTCACGATTTGGAGTTGGCGGCGGTAGTATTTGCACTTAAGCTGTGGAGGCACTACTTGTATGGTGATCGGGTGAAGATATTTACAGATCACAAGAGCTTAAAGTATGTATTCACCAAGAAAGACCTGAACAAGAGGCATAGGAGGTGGCTAAAATTTATAAAGGATTATGATATGGAACTTCAGTACCATCCAAGCAAGGCAAATATGGTAGGAGATGCTCTTAGCATGAGAGGTAGTACATTTATGTTGACATCGCAACGACATATCTTAGAAGATCTTCTAGATGGGTGTAGAGATAGTACTTTTGTAGGACGTAGGAGTATTAGCTAGTTTACAGATTCAGTCTACCTTGGTTGAGAGAATCAAGACAGCTCAGGTGGAGGATACGAAAGTTCAGAAGCTTCGGGCAAAATGTGAGTCTGGTCTCAGGAAAGAGTTAACGATTCATGATGATGGAACTCTTAGGTTTGAAAATTGTCTCTGTATACCAAGTGGAGATATCCGACAAGAATTAATGACCGAGGTGCACAGTTTCCAGTATTCAATTCATCCAGGAGGTACCAAGATGTATCAAGACATCAAACAATATTTTTTATGGAACAGGATGAAGAGGAAGATAGCATAATTCATTTCTCGATGTTTGGTATGTCTGTAATTGAAGGACGACCAGCAGAGACCAGTAGGATTATTGTAGTCGCTTCCTATTCTAGAGTAAAAATGGGAACATGTCACAATGGACTTTATGACTGGTTTACCTAGATTCTCGACTGGTTATGATGCAGTTTGGGTGGTAGTCGATCATCTCACGAAAGTAGCTCACTTTCTTCCTTTCCGAGTAAGGAAATCCACAAAGCAATTAGCAGAGATATATATGCGACAGATAATGAGACAACACGGTGTCCCAGTGAGTATTGTATCAGATCGAGACACTCGGTTCACTTCAATTTTTTGGAAGAGCTTACACCAGAGTTTAGGCACCAAGTTGAGATTCAATACCGCCTACCATCCTCAAACAGACGGACAATCAGAGAGAACCATCCAGATCTTGGAAGATATGTTACGAGCTTGTACTTTGGATTTTTGAGAGTCTTGGGAAGATCACCTTCATCTCGTTGAGTTCTCTTACAATAATAATATGGAAGAAATTGTAGGTCACCATTGGCATGGGATGATATAGGTGAGAGAAAGAAGCTAGGTCCAGAGATGATCATGCAGACTGTAGAAGCTGTCAAGAAGATCAGATAGCGACTTCTGGTTGCGCAAGATAGGCATCGACATTGGCCAGATCAACATCGTAGGCCTTTTAAGTTTTGTGTCGGCGACCACGTGTTCTTGCGGATTTTTCCAACCCGTGGAGTCATTAGATTCGAGGTTCGCGGGAAGCTTAGTCTGCGATACATCAGTCCGTTGGATATCGTCGAGGGGATGAGCGATGTTGCTTATCGTCTTGCCCTTTCATCTTCGCTACATGAGGTGCACGGTATATTTTATGTGTCTCAATTGTGTAGGTATGTCCCAAATCCGAGTTATATCCTCGACCATTCCGAGCTAGTCGTTGGTACCGACTTGTCTTACGAGGAATAACCCGTATCCATCTTGGACCAAAGGGAGAAGGTACTCAAGAATCAGACTATTCATCTTGTCCGAGTTGCTAGGGGTCATCACCTTCTGGAAGAGTCGACGTGGGAGCGTGAGAATGATATTCGATCTCGGTATCTGTACATATTCGACTCGGAAGGTATATTCGTTCTTATGCCTTCGCATCTCAAATCTCGTGATTCGTTTACCCATACTATGTGACATTGCTTCTTTTTATTTTATGCACAAATTTGATTGCATGTGTAGATGATCTTGTAGTTAGCACAATGCTTATTCTGATTTCTCTAGCTAGCCTTGGGTTTGAATTCCGAGGACGGAATTTATCTAAGGTGGGAAGAGATGTCACTTTCCGTTCCCGATATACGTATTTGGAATGTATTTCTTTTTCCTATGTTATTTTTTTTTCATGTTAATTATGTTGCATATCATGGAGACTAGACCCATGGTTTAATTATTGGGTTTGTTTGGTCATGAGTTGAACCCATGGTCTAAAAGCTATATAAGCTAACTTATTTTTCTCACTTCCCTCATTTTTTATTTTTTCTCTTTCTTTCATTTCTAGGCAAGTACACCTTACATGACATAGAGAAACTCTTTGATTTTAGTTCTTTTCTTTACTTGTATTTTATTAGTATATTATTTGTACATTATGATTATAAACACTTTTAATACTTGGAGTTTTCAGTTTTGATGGATAGATTAGTTTAGATCTACATTTTTTTAAGGGTTTTTATGGGTTCTAAAAGTTTTTCTTGGTTTTGATCTGCTAAAATATTGTATTTTAGAAAACTAGTTTTTGTGGGTGATTGAGCATTCCATTTCAAACATTTTGGATTTTGGTTCACTTGATTAGGAGTTAAAATAAAGTTTTTATGGAGAAAATATTATTTTGATTTTTGGAGCTTTCTGCCATGGCTGAACCTGCTGTTGGAGGAGACGAACTTTACATGCGGCCAGCGAGCTATGCGGGTGAGAGTGTTATGCGGCTTGAGAGGGTTATGCAGCCTGAACTCTTTACCGCATAATGACAACATATGTCCATCTTGTTGGACGCATGACTACTTATTCACACAAGTGTCCTTAAACTCCTTGTGTTTTCACTCGCTGAACGAATAAGAAATTTGCTAAGTCCAAGAGATATCCATGAGGCATGATCCTATGCGACAAGTAGAATATGCGGCCACATTTCCTTGGGATACATAACTCTGAATCGTTGACGCATAATTCTGTGATTTTGTCTTTTCTGTGATGTTGTCTTTTCTCTCTGTCACACTTTATTGCAATATCACATCAGTCACCTCACTCACTTCTCTTACATATATTAATACACGTCACTCAACACTTGTTCCAAGGAGTAGACTTTGCCTTGTCATATGTGGCCGACTTTCCATACGGCACTGACCCATATGCGACTGACTTTTCGATGCGGCACCGACCCATATGCGACCGAATTCCTATGCGGCACCGACTCTATGTGTCCTTGATCCTCATGTGTCCTATGTGCATATTTTACCATTTTTCTTGGTTTGGATGCTTTATTAAATTTTTGTAATTCCATGTGTGATTTTAATAATTTCTAATCTTTGTGAGCTAAGTGACCATGTGTTAAGACCTGACTATGTGCTAAGAACCCCTGTGATTTACTAATGATTGGTTACTTGACTCGACTATTGGTATCCGTGCTAATACACATACTACGTGCTATGTGTTCCTACGTGCTAAGTGCTTCTACATGATTATGTTACATATTTCACACCGAGGTGTGCCTACGTGCTAAGCGACATGTGATATGACACGATTCCTCCAGCATGGACATGATAGTTGGTCAATAACCAAGCGTGGCTAGGATTTATTTTAGTGTTGCATCACGCTAGGGTGAATCCAAATTGAACTGCCAAGTGACAAAGTGGATTTGTATCTAGCGTGCCCGTACTACAGTACAATATGTAAGAGAAATAACATGTAACCACGCCATGTGATTCCAGCTAACCATGGATTAACTAGGCAACTAAAACATGTAGAGCATTGGGAGGGACAGAATCCCGAGATCGTGCTTAACTAGCCACCCTCAATCATTATATGGGGAGTGAAGGCTGGCCCCCATGGATATTATTTAAATTCTCATTAGTGGATGGCAATATCCGACTATTATATTGTACTATGTGTTCTATGCGATCTTAGCACGGTGGCCTTACGAGATACCGGTTCATACTATTATGTGCTATGCGGTAATTCATGGCTCGGCTAGCCCCTGCTAGAACATGGTTCGATATGAGGATTCCTATTATATGCATAATACCTCTGGGATAACCCAGACTCCACCTAGTAAGCAGTATAAGTGATTGGCCGATTATGTAATTGAACTTGATTGTGCATTGTACCTTCGGTTTAATAATTTAGGGACATGGACTATCATGGTGCGATGGTCTAACCCTTGTCCTTGTTTGATTGTAGGGTTAGATTGCCGTATCATAATAGGCCACAAATCGAAACTACGAGACAGGACTATATTATATATGTATATATTTATTCTTACTGGTTTAGTTTCTTCATTCGTGCTTCCTTTGTGGTACTTGCTATTTGGGGTCTAACCCCACTGGTTTTGCATGGCCAGGTTTAGATCTATCACCCGAGGATCAAGCGTACTTCCTCCTGATCAATGGCGGGCACCAGGCAGATGGACGATGAGGGACACGAGTGGGTTTCTTGATCACTACTCGTTATTGCGTATTTTACTCTTTTAGCCGTTTAGCCACTGGCACTTGTTAGCTGTAAATCTGGACATTTAGTTTTATTTATATGATTATAATTAATCAGACTACAGCTGGTCATGGTCATGTACTTTTGCTACTCTACCCGCTTTCTTATTTTAGTACAGCTGAATTCCAGAATATTTTGGCAGGGCATTTGGGACGCCTTACTTCCTTGTCATATATATTCTATGTTTACTATCCTTACTTGACTGATTGAAACAATAGATATGATGTGCGACCCTAAGTGACTTGCTTGTAGTATGCTCCCCCTTGTCTAGTTACAGTTGTGACCGCCGTACGACGTTCTATACCTTGTACGGGAGAGCTGGCTATGTTCGTCTTCGTATTCTGCACTACAAGAAATTCAGGTTTCTGGGACAAGTTATTTGTGACAAGTGTAAAACTTGTCACTGAAAGGTATATTTTTGTGACAAGTTATTTTTATTGTCACTCTTAATTTAATTTCGTGACAACAATAATGTCTCATCACACAATTAAATCATTTAGTGACTATATTTTATTGGTCGTCACTCAATGTTGTCACTGAAATAAAATTATGATTTTTTGTACGTGTTAAAGGAAAATTCTATGTGACAAGTGAAAATACTTGTCACTTAAGGTTTTCCTTTAGTTACCAAAAGAAAATGTCACATAAAAGTATTAACCACAAGATAAAAAATTTATTCTTGTCACTTAAAATTTTTCTTTAGTTACGAAAAAAATTACGTCACATAAAAGCATTAGTCACAAAATAAAAAAATTATTCTTGTAACAAAAGATAAATTTAAAAAAATAATAATAAACTAAAAGAATGAAAAGTCACTTGATATTTGAACTAGCTTCTAAAAGCTATTTCCAAAGACTGCTACTCTAATTCCCCGTTTTTTTTCCAAAGCAAAGCAGCCCTTATAAAAACTCTTGACAAAAACTCTTTCCCCATTTCTCTCTCACTATAACCCTAATCGTCCTTCCCCAAAATTATCCAGCCATGGTGGTGGAGCTCAAGAAACTCTCGGAGTCCCGCAACAAGACCCGCATCGAGCACATCAGCATCAACTCTCACTCACATCTGCAGCCTCGGCCTTTGCTCCTCCTTCGAGCCCCGCCTCTCCTCCGAGGGGATGGTCGGCTAGAATCCGTCTCGAAAGGCCGTCGGATCATACTCCACCTTATCCACGACAGCAACATCGTCGGCCGCTCCGTGCTACTCTCGGGGAAGTCGGGCACCGGGAAGACTGCCATCGCCAAGTCGCTCGGGCATGAGACGTCGTTCGTTAATATATCCGCGTTGGATCTGTTCTTTCTCGAAATGTCAAGGATGGAAGAGCTCATGTAGGCGTTCAGGAAGGTAATCGGGGTTAGGATCAAGGAAAAGGTGGAGATCATCGAGGGGACGGTCATCGAGATCGTCATCGACCGGCCCTCTTCCCTCTCCGACGGAGCCGGGGGAGGTGAGTTTGTTGTTATCACATTTGGTTTATTGAAATATTTATACCATGTTTATACTTGATTATGTGGGGATGGTAAAGGAATACTGTTTGGTAGAATAGAGTTAGGTCTGATTTGGGATTGAGCTTTCAAACTAGGGTTTGAAAAGATGAAACTTCATTGAGAAAAATTGAGTTATATTTGATTCAGGAGGTATTTTGGAGTTTGATTGTAGTAGTGGAGTTTTGTTAAAGAAAGAGAAATTTTGTTAGCATAACTCAAGTTTAAAGTTAGAAATGGAGTTTCATATTGTTAATTTAACAAGAAATGCTACTTTACATGTTTTTCCATATTCATGATACTGTAAATAGTGCTAGTTTACTTACTTTCCTATGTTCAAGATATCGTAGATAGTATACACGTTTGATCTAATAAAAACTCGATTATTAGGTCTACACTTGATAGTTATATCTTTACATTTATATTTGTGTTACCCTCTCGGCATTTGTAACTCTTCAATGTTTGTTGGTTTGTGTCCGGTAGGCTGAGCTGTTGACTTGGATTGGGTGTGGGAGTTGGTTATATTGTTTATTGGTATGTTTTACAGCTTTGGGAACCTAGGAATTATAGGAGAGATTTTGCCCATTTTTTGGCAAAGTCTTAGGATACTTGACGGATCATAGCTGTGAGGACTAGGTTGGGGTTTCTTCAGAGGCTATGATTTACTTGATAGGTATCACAACTTTGCTTGATATTTGATGCAGATGTGTAGCGCTTTTATGGCCTTTGGTAGTTTCCAAGATTTAGAGTCAAACTTGGTTCTTGGTATATTAATTAATAGGCTAGGGATGATTGGACTCTAGATAATGTAGTGAGTTATGATAGGTAGTTTGACACGTACCCGCTTGTTAGTACCTTTCTTGGTTGTGGACTAGTGCAATTTCGTGAGTTAGCTACTCCTTTATCCTTCACTTTCTGCGTGGTCCTATATTTTCCTTTTTCATCAATATTAAGAAGTGTGGCTCTGAACTAACACTTCTCAAAAGAAAACTCACCTCCCTTTCCAAAAATTGATGAATGGTACTTCTTTATGAATTTGAAATCAAGCCTTCTGTTTGCGTACGTATACCAGTAGTTTGTAGATACTTAAGCGGATATTCGAATTTTGTTCCGTTACATAAGGGTTCATCTCATAGGCATCCATCATAAGGGCTTTTTGGATAACAATGAGGGTAAGAGTTACTTGTGTTCATCCCGTAAGTAGTTGACCCCACTGTTCTAAGTTCATAATTTATATTTACATAGAACATCAAACCCCTCCCGTAGTGAGTTTATAAATATCTTTGTAGTACCCTGCATAAAGTTTGTTGTAAGCATGCTTTCCATTACTAAATTAGTTTTGTTTCTGTTTTATTTTCTGTACTATTCAAGTTCTGGGTTTGGTATGTTTGATCTTGAGACATATAACTTCATAATCTGCATAGCTTTAAGCCACTACAAACACTTAACACACACATATCTTTCAGCAATGAGTTCTGTAGCATCAGTTTCTTAATTCTCTTGTCAGGATGATACTACTTATTTCAGAGCATTGGTTGGGCGAGTTGGTAAAATAATTGCAGGATCGTTGTTTGTTCTATACTAATAGAGTTGGTAATAGAGCATTGGTTTTGCGAGTTTGTACTAGAAGATAGTCTAAAAGGAACGACTTCTCATCATTCCTACAACCTATTGTAAGAAGTGTCTAATCCAAATCTCTTGCAGAAATTGATCTGATATGCAGAGAATTGTCTTACGTACTTAATCATCGTGCTACTTAAAATAAAGCAAAATATTTTAGATAATCTTATTTTGCTTTTACTCAGCTCATGGAACTATTAAATTATTATAATTACGTCTTATGTTAATTCCGAATACATCAAGCTCTTACCAAGTGTGTTGTATAGTATTACTTTTTGTTCAAGAGTATGGTTCACCTGTGATCATGACTTTCTACTGATATTGAAACCTTGTTCTTAAGTCAATTTATCTCTCAAGTAGTATCAGAGATATTGTAGGAAATTGTTAAAAAATGATACTACATTGCATGACCTTGATAGTCAACATTCAAATTTTGTTGTTGCAGTATACTAACTAATGAACTTCTGAGGCACTATGGCAAATTTCTTAGACTGCATACTGTATAGTGTTTAAGTAAATGATAATATAAGGTCTATAAAAAGTAAGTATATAACACATGATTGGTATTTATATGATCTCCATTTAAATTATGCTGAATAAGTTCCATTATGTGGTGTTTGGAGCAATTTTGGGTTATGTTCTTAAGATAGATAATTGAAAGAAACAATAGAAGTATGTAACACATAATTGGTTTATTTCCTTGCTATTCTGAGTTCCCCTAAAAATGATATTACATATATGGCGTTTGGAGCTGTAGTGTTATTGATTTTGGTTCCCTTTTTCAGATTGAAATTCATTTGGAGGAACTTTATATGAATTTTGTGCCTAGAATGGTACTGTAAACTGGGATATCTCCGTGGGGTAACTGGAACATCTATGTTGAAAAATAACGTATACTTGGTAATTAGCTTACTCTCTGAGATAAAACTTTAATTCTTTTTTATGAAATATACCGTTATGTATGTGTCGCATGTTGTTCAACATGTGTTTTGTGTGCCTGTCATGAGTTCAGCATTTACTGTTTTTGTTGGGTTCTTCGAGTAGTTGATTTTAATGTCTCTGTTAGTCTGTAGTAATATTTGTTGTTGATGAAATATACAGAAATTTTAGTTTCATTATTGATCTCTTCGTTAGTCTGTCTACTTGTTGATTTTGCAGACATGAGGATTCTCATTGATGGACTTGATATATGCTCCATAATAGGTTTAAAGGATCTCAGGTCGAAGCTAAGTATTATTCGGCAGGATCCGACTCTTTTCAAGTGTAGTGTGTGGAGTAACTTAGATCCTCTCGATTTGTATGTTGATAGTGAGATATGTGAGGTAGTACAGGTCATGTATTCAGTAACATTTTAATTCTAAAGTTCAATGCAAGAAAATTCTGAAGTTTCATTAACCTTTTCAGGTCATGTATTCTGTTTATAAATATTGACAATTTATGTACAAACTGTTTATTTGTCAATACAAAAATTATGTATATTATGTGTATTATAGTTCCTGGATGTTTGTGAAGTTCTTGGATGCATAATAAAGATTATTTCTCGGGAACATTTTTCTTGTAGTGACAAACTATAATGGTCTAAGTGAAGAGTAACCAAATGACACACAATTTATTATGGGACGTAATATGTTGTCACAACTATAACGGTTAAGTGTTCAATGACCAAATGACTTGTTGCTAATAAAAAATACTTGTTGATAACTTCTTATGTGACGTAATATGTTGTCACAAATATAAGGGTTAGTGAACAGTGACCAAATGACTTGTCATTAACAACAAAAAATTCACTAATAGCTTATTATGTGACGAAATATGACTTTTATTGGTCACTAAACATATAAGTTTATAGTGACGACATGAACTTGTCAATAAACATATAAGTTTATAGTGATGACATGAACTTGTCAATAAACATATAAGTTTACAGTCACAACAATACTAGCGTCACTGAAAGTGTTTGTGATGTCATATGTCGTCGCAGAAATAATTTTATATTTTGGCTAAAAAATATATATTTATTTTTAGTTACAATAAAATGTTATTTTGTGACAATATCGTTTGTCACTTATAACATTCATAGTGACGATGTATGTTGTCACGAAAAAGAATAATATCAGTAACGAGGTTTGCTTGTCACAGTTGAGAACTTTCTGTGACGTCATATTTTAGTCGTCACTTTACCTTTTAGCTATGAAGGTATATGCAACGAAAGTACCTCGTCACTATGTTCGTCACAGAAGATGTATTGTGACGAGTTTCACAACTTCTGTGACAACTTTACATGTCACAAAATCTTAATTTTCTTGTAGTGTCGGTACTGGGATGTGACATATATATTAGGTGTATCCTCTAATATATATATATCTCATATCTCAAAAATATTGTAAAAGAAGACAAGAGTGTTTTTACAACATTTGAGAGGAGAAAGAAGGATTGGAGACCATTTCGGAGAAGGAGATTAATTTGAAATATTTCTCATTGTCCCTTTTTTCGTGGTTGTAATCTATTTTCTGTTCCAAAGAGTTATAGTGTGAGATGTTTGTAAGGAGTCGGTGTATTATTTCTTATTCCATTAGTAGAGACTTTTCAGGGTTGGACTCAGATAGTTCTGTAATTTTTTTTCCGCTGGGGTTTTCCCCGTCAAAAATCTTTTTGTCTGGGATTTGTGTTTGCGTTTTTGGTTGGTACATTTTGCTCGATTCTCTCGCAGATACCCTCTGATTTGGGAAACGAGTTTTCGCGCTTTCGTTCCCAACAGTATTGCATGTCATCACCTGAATTTTCCATCAACTGGTAATTGTGAATGGCTTAATCATCTACCAATTCAGCACATGAGAAATCCATGTGAAAGGAAGGCCATTACAATACCAGATACACCCCCACTCCTTGATTGAAATTGTCTAGCTATAATATAATTCCAAAGAAAAGTAACATAACGAAACATAGCAATGCTAGATATATCCAAATCTAACCTCAGCGAACTGCTTAGAGCCTAAGATGTACAGAGAATAATCTAGGCAACCTCTTTTAAGGGTTTCCTTTCCACCTGGGATATGCATTGCCCTCCCTATTGTTCCTGAAGGCACAGCATCCAACGGAGTACACGACAACAAGGAACACAAGAAAGATTATGTTAACAACAGCAACCTTCTTCCAGTCATTCTTGATGTTGGCAAGGATGCCAGCCTTGCACGACTGGCAGTCGTAGCAAAGGATGCTCGGGTCGTTCTGCCATGTGGTACAATCTGTGCTGTTCGAGGTGAAACCTGCTGGAGGTTTATTCCACTCAGTTGCGCTCTGGTAAACAAAGCCACACTCGGAGGGTGGCTTACAACACCCAGACTGCATATACAAGGAGAGAGAATTTAGTGCCAGTACAGTTCATACGACTAAAATTCAAAGTTCCGTTTGTCATCACAGTTCTTGACGGATAGGCCACATTCTCAAGATTTAAATAAAATGAAAAGCAAGAGAAACCAAAGTAATGGAACATTTCCTAGAGACGAGACAAAAATGCAAATCCCACATTTTAAATTCCCTATGAACGAGTGTCATTCTTCTCATGTAAAAATAGTTTCCGGATTCTTCGGAAAGTTCATGTGCGCCGGGAGAAATGTTGTATCTATGCTGTAACGTGTAAAACAACATAAATGTCGAAACTCAAAACAATCAGTTAAAGATAAAATGGTCCTAAATGGCAGATAGGAAGTAGAGGATCCCAAAAAGCCAACCCCAATTAATTTGGAGCAGGTACTTTGTTATTGTTGTTGTAATTCAGACCTATACACTAACAGGGTGCCGATTGCTTTAGACTAATTTACATTACTAACATAAACATGTACAACAGTCAATGGATGTGCATTAGGAACAGAATTACAAAAAGGTAAGCAACTGCAGAATAAAGCTGACATGCGCACTTAGAAGGAAATGATAGAAAGACGAGCATCTTTACAATGTTAAAGAACAAATTGAAATGCCCAAGACTTGTATAAAGTAAACAAAAGCATTAAGGCTTCAGAAACAAGACAAATTAGAAAGATTCCAAGAACATAAAAAGGTGAATAACACTTTGTATAGAAACAAGACAAATTAGAAAGATTCCAAGAACATAAAAAGGTGAATAACACTTTGTATAGAAAGCAATGTTGATAACTCTTTCAACTTTTCTCAGATACACGTACATTTGACCATAATATTGTGGTCCCTAGATCCATTAATTTTTCTTCATAAACCCAATCTCAAGGACCGAGCTCACTTGGAAATTTTCTTTCAAACAGGTATATATATGCATGTTTCAATTTATCTCTACAGGTGGAGTAGAGAACTCTCTCTCCAGTTTAACTATCTGCATGCAGTAGGAGCTACTTGTTTCATGGAGAGGATAAGGCTATCTGGATTTCAGTTGTAAGAGTAGACATTGGCATTTAATAAAAACAGCACTATATATGATGCTCTATTTTGCAGTTCCGCATGGAATTGCTGACACTACAAAATACTACATTTGCGATCATGAACATATGGATAACTAATACCACGTTGCCACAGGCTTTATGCAGTGTGGATGAGGATGGATGTCTAACTGTATGTTTAGTGGTGGCGATGGTGGTTGGAGTGTGGGGTTGTTTGGGATGGGGAGTTGGGAGAGGATGAGAAAGTTCACTCTCTCTAAAAGGACCTAAATACCAGGGAATGGTCCACCAATTGGCTGCATAGGTATTGATCTCTTCATGGAAAATTACTACATTTAATACATCTCAACTCTATCCAAACCCTACCCTGTATAAGTGGGGGGTCTCGTGGAATGACACCCTTCTTCTTATCCGAAATTTCAATATTCGTCTTTGAGCATTCATGCATTTTCAGCCATCTTTTAAATCGGAGAGGTATAAGTAGAACTCATGTTACTTATGTTCTTGAAACAATACAACTGTAGTTTCGCACACAAGTCCTCCTAGGAGGTTCAGAAGTCTCCTCCAAGTCATCCAAATTTTTTTATCACTCACATATCTGAAGAAACAAGTGCAAACATCTAGAGGACAGTCCAATGCGCATCTAGGATTGGGTTGGAGGTTCCTATCTTATAACTAAAAGATCTTGGACATAGATTGAAAAAGAATTTGTCAGATAAGAGATCAAACAAAGCAAGATATTCATCTTATGCAGCTGACAGAAATATATACAAGCAAAATAAGATGCTGGATCCAAAAAGTGGAAATAGAGGGCAGCAGCTATACTAGGTCAAGAGCATAAGAATCTGAAATGCGCAAAGAAATGTGAAACCAAGTGTTAAGGATCTGAAGTTGACAAAAGATTGTGAAACCGACTTACCAATGAATGCTCAAATAATGCCCAAGGCTAGTATTTTGTATTAGAACTTGTAAAAGAAGCGTAGTTAAACAAGAAACATAGCATGGAGTAAAATCTAGACGACAACCGACTTATACAAGGAAAGTGCCATATTGATGAAAGAAATCACCTCAAACTCACGAAAAAAGAGGGAACACCGCTAGTTATCTTAAAACTTATACTTCTAGACATACTGAACAATTGGGGCATACACCTATAAACACTTCTAGGCCGCTTCAAGTGATCAAATCATAAGTTATCACAATCCACAGTTATGTTAAGATTGGGCGAATGCCTAAACTTTTAAACCATACTTCAAAGCAATTGATTATGGACCACTATTATTATCTGTTAACATGCATGTATCTACGCACTATGATGGCCTACATATTTCATGGTACAGTCTTGTTTTTGAAAGCCTAATGATAAATCATAGAATTAGAATTTTAAATTTCAAAACAGTATTTAGAATCGCTCATCCAAGTTACAACAATCCACCTAGCGCATGTTATACGTTACATCAATATCCATGAGAAGTTTATTTAGAACCTATTCCGACCAATATCTTAACAATCCTTGGGCAAAACTGCAGGAAATCCTGCCATTTTCATGTTCAGTAGATTAAACTATTGGTAAGAAGAGGATCTACCATCTGCCTTTACTTATGAAACCATTAGTTTAGCCTTTAGAGACAACAAGTGCCAAAATAGTCATGATTCGGATAACTAAATCTTATTTTGAAAAGCTCATTCATTTTAAAACTTAAAAAATCTAGTAAAGAAAAAAATATTCATTCTATTCTTCCTCCCCCGGCCTACCTCCTTCAAGATTCTGTATTTTCTTTCTCATCTTTTCATTTGCTAAAGTTACAGGACATGCCATAAGGGAGTTCACCCTCCAAACATCGATCACTGGCATGACCTTGTCGGGTTATTTTGACCACATATAGGACATAAGCCTTCTCAAGACATTTGAGGGTCCTAGGCAAATTAAAGAAAGAAGATAATTGCTTGCCTTAAATCATGGGACCCTAGGTCAATTAAATAATTAATAAAAGGAGATGATAGGTCAACTAAATAATTAAGCCTACATAAATTTTCTGAAGGAGCATCAGAGTTTAGAAAATTCAGAGTTTAGAAAATTCACGAAAATAGAAAAAAGTTTAGAAAATTTACGTGGAGAGAAAATAAACGCCCTTAGCAAAGGTGTTTTCATTTTCTCCAAATTTTAAATAATATAAAATTCGAAAACTCCCGTATCAAGGACGTTTTCAAATTAATTTTTTTCCTCCATTTGCAGACTAAAAAAATGAAGATTAAAAAAATTAATAATAAATTGAAAACGTCCGTAATAAGGGCATTCTCAATCTTTAAAAAAAAAAAAAAAATCCAAAACGCCCTTATCAGGGACGTTTTAATTTTTTTTTGCCAACGTTTTTAATTTTTTAATTTTTTAAAAGAAAACAAAAACTTTGTTACTAATACATATATGTTATTATTTTGTTATAAATGAGGTTGTAGTGTAGTAGTGGTGAGACTTTATTTTGTGCTTGTGAAGACCATACTTTGAATCCCACCAACTATTTTTTTTTTTTTTTTTAAACGTCCATAATAAGGACGTTTTTATTTTCAGAAAATTTACTGTAGCGAAATAAATTTATATTAAATTTATCTAAACGAAACAAGTTTGAAAAATTTGGAAAAAAAGTCATGCTCCGCCAACAGTGTTGGCGGAAAACACAACCGGTGTACACGTAAGCAGCCAAATTTTTTTTTTTTTAAAAACGTGGGCCCCACGACCAATTTCCGCCAACAGAGTTGGCTGAAATTGGGGGGGGGCCAATTTCAGCCAACTCTGTTGGCGAAAATTGGCCCCGTGGGGTCCACTTATTTTTTTTGGTTTTGTTTTGTTTGGTTTGGTTTGGTTTTTTTACTTTCTTTGGTTTGGTTTTTTCGTTGGTTTATTGTAATTAGTTATATTTTTGTTTTATTTATTTAGTTTAGTTTAGTTTTGTAATTAGATTTAAGTAAATTTATTTTAACGAAATAAAATTAAAATAAATTAATTGGAAAGAAATATTTAGAAATATTATTTTCGAAAATTTGTTTCCACAGCATCAAAATTAAAATCCAATAGAATAAATTAAAATCCAAAACAAGAGTAAATAAAAAAACTAAATAAAAAAATGTTGGCTGGTTGGTTAAAAAAATAAATAAATAAACTAAACCAAATAATAAAACAAAACCAACTAAAAAAAACCAACCAAAACAATCCAAAACAAACCAACCCAAACCACCCAAAAAAAAACCGTGGGCCCCACACTCCAAAATCCGCCAACTATGTTGGCGGAATTTTGGTGTGGGGCCCACGAATTTTTTGGATGGTTTGGGTTGGTTTGTTTTGGTTGGTTTAGTTGGTTTGGTTTGATTATTTATTTTGTGTTATTAGTTTATTTTTCATAATAGACATAAAATAATTAATTTAAATGTTTCTAAAAAAATTTTGGAGATCGAAACATCATTTTAAATCCGTGGGCCCCCACATCCAATATAAATTTATTTCACTACAGTAAATTTTAAATATTCAAAAATAATATTACCGAAAGTCAAATTTGGAGGTCGAAACATCGTTTTTTGACGATTCTAAAAATTTTCGAAGTCCGTCAAACGATGAAACTATTTATCCTATAATACTTTTCCATACGATCATTTTGGCACAAACTGGGCCTTGTTTCGATCTCCCAGCCAAAAGTTATGATACTTTAAAGTTTTAAAATTTATATTTTTGCCTGTAACATATGCGTCTTGTTTCGGATAAATTTTTTTTCTACATGATTTGTGTTACACTCGTCGAAAACATACAAATCGACTTATTATTTAACGAAAAACGATTTAAAAACAAGTAGTTATGGCCGCTCCAAGTCTGCTCGACGGCAGACGTAATAGTCTTACGGCAAAATTTTAATATTATTATTTTTTAACGTCTGTTAACGACGAAAAAATTTACGATAAAAATATAATATTTTTAAATATAAACGTCCAATTCATATTGATATTTTTTTCGTAATTTTTTAAACTTTTATGATTTAGATGGAATTTATACAAATTTTGATGCTTTGGAAACAAATTTCCAAAAATAATATTTCTAAATATTTCTTTCCAATTAATTAATTTTAATTTTATTTCGTTAAAATAAATTTACTTAAATCTAATTACAAAACTAAACTAAACTAAATAAATAAAACAAAAATATAACTAATTACAATAAACCAACGAAAAAATCAAACCAAAGAAAGTAAAAAAACGAAACGAAATGAAACCAAACAAAACAAAACCAAAAAAAAATAAGTGGGCCCCACGGGGCCAATTTCTGCCAACAGAGTTGGCTGAAATTGGCCCCCCCCCCAATTTCAGCCAACTTTGTTGGCAAAAATTGGCCATGGGGCCCACGTTTTTAAAAAAAAAAAAATTTGTCTGCTTATGTGTACACCGGTTGTGTTTTCCGCCAACACTGTTGGCGGAGCCTGACTTTTTTTCCAAATTTTTCAAACTTGTTTCGTTTATATAAATTTATTTCGCTACAGTAAATTTTCTGTTTTATTTTTTAACTTTTTTTTATTCTTACCTTTTTATTGTTGCCAGACGAAAAATAAAAAAAATTAAGGAAACTTGAAAATATGTTGGTATATGATTCAAATATTGGGAGAGAATGAAAACGTCCTACCCAAGAACGTTTTTGTTCTATTTTTACAAACTTTATGTCTTTACAACTTATTTTATTAAACTATAACGCTCCTAAAAAAAAAAATAAAAAAAATAAAATAAAAATAAAAAATATTCTGTTAAACCTTAGGTTAATTAAATAATTAAGGATATAATTTATTTAGTTTTTATTCCATATATATTTATTCCCTATATATTTAGGCACATGCCTAAGTTATTGAGCCTGGCCGTCCCACATCGCAGTGTAACAAGGTGTCATATTTTTATGTCCATGCAACATAGCAACAAATTAGTCTCGAATAAGAATAAAGAAGTGGGAACATGACATGCGTGATCGATCACCTGAAGCGGGGAGAGAGTATCCTTGAAGAACTGATCGAAGGTTTGGTTCCTATTATGCTCCTGCAGTTTACTACAAACCTTGTTGTCGACCAAGCAGCTCCTGATCCTATCCCAGCTCTTCTTGGTCTCCACCCTCTTCTGCAGCCAGTTGCTATAATCCCCGAGCCTGTACTCCTTGTAGCCCCTCCCAGAGACGGCCTCCCCGGCTCCTTTGTTGGTGACGACGAAGGCGAAGACGGTGAAGCAGAAGAGGAGGAGGATGAGGAGGAACATGACGCAGAGGTAGATCCAGAGGAGGAGGGAGTTCCTGCAGCACGCGCCGACGAGGCCCGCGAGGGAAACGAGCATGAGCGCCGCCCCGATGGCGATGAGGGGCCCCTGGAGGAACTTCTCGCAGTCGGTGGTGTTGGCGCGGTGGGAGAGCCATATGCCGCCGCCGAGGATGGGGATGGACAGGAGGAAGGTCAGGAGGTTCAGGGCGCCGACGAGGTTGTTGCTCAGACGGGACATGATGGAGGTTGATAATGAGGAAGATAGAGTAGAGAGGAGAGGAGAGGAGAGGGAGAAATTTTATGGGGCTGGTTGGTGACGATGAGAATTTCTTGTGTGGTGGACAAGGGTGGAGGGCTGAATAGAGAGTAGAGGAGAGAGGAGAGAGGAGAGAGGAGAGGGAGATATTTTATGGGGTGGTTGGTGACGATGAGACGATAGTAGAGTGTAAGGGACGAGGGGGCAGGAGTTCAGCTGTCAGTGTAGACGATAGTAGAGTGTAAGGGACGTGGCAAATCTGTTCGTTCTGTCAATTTTGTTTTCGGAAATGGCCAAGGGGGACAGCCTGGGCTCTATGGCCTAGTTGCTTGGTTCAGTGTCCTACCCGAGTCCTTTGTCTTTTTGTTAGTGTACTCCTTTTGTCTTTGTCAGGTTCCCCACCAAATTCTATCTACTATAACTAGTATATACGCACGTGCGTTACACGTATTTCATATTACTTAGAAAAAAAATAGTTTATTAAAAGATCAAATTAAATGACGGGAATATGAAAGGTTTTTCTTATCTCTTGGGTTCATGTGCCTACTTTGCATGCATTTTTTATTAACTTTTATTTTATTCTCCAAACTACCTACTTTGTATACATGCATATCTTTGTTTTATTAACTACCATTCCCCAAGTTACCTCATGCATGCATACATACATTTAATACGTATTTAATTATTGTTTTTTAATTACTTAGATATCCTTATCAACATTAATACATATTGAAATGTAATGAAGGATATTTTTGGAACGAAAATTTTTCACGGTGAAGCCTAGTTTTGACATTATATAGTAGAATAGATTTCCACGGCATCATATTTTGATTTTGATTTTGATTTTATTTTTAGAATAAAATTTTGGGATCCGCCGACTCTAAAATTAAGATACACTTTTTTTCTTCTTCTTCATAGTTAAATAATTAGATAAAAATTAAAATTATATTAAAATAGTTTAAATAAAATTTTAATAAAAAATTCTTCTAGTTTTTTTTTTAATTTGGATATTTATTTAGATAATATGTTAAAATAGTTTTAATTATATATAAATTTAAATTTAACAGAATTTTAAATATTATTAAGCGAAGGTGAAGGATATACACGTTGCATTTAAAAGAATTAAAAAAAAAAAATTATGTTGAGGATTTACAAACGGCTTGAACGGCTCACTTTTGAGCCATTTTCAAGTCGCATTATATCGTAGAAGATATTATACTTTTTTTTTCTACCGCGTATGTACCTCTTAAAAATAAAAATAAAAATTTAAAATCCTTCTAACTACCTTAACATATAATAAACTAAATATATTCAATATTTAAATTATATTTAAATTAAGTATATGGTATTATTTAACTAAATACATATTCAAAAATCTAAAAATATATCTATAAAAAATCATAATTAAAATATATTCAAATTATATTTAAAATAATTTAATATAATATAATTTTTTATTTAATTTTTTAATAATATTATACTTTTTTTTCTTTTGTGTATATTGATGTTATTGCCTTTGGACTAGTAAAGATAGTCCCACATTGGCTACACTACCAAGTGGGTATCTCAATATAATGCTTTGTTTGTGTTGAGGTGTGCACATGAGATGTGGTGGGCACATGAGTGTCATGTGGGGGTATTTTTCTAGGAGAAAAAAATGATTAACTCCTCATTGAAAGCATATATGCTTTTTGTCATTCTCTTGAAAAAAAATTCTTATGTGGTAAGTCTTACTCGGACTCGGGGGCAAAGTGGCGCTTTGTTGGTGCACTTTGCACTCGTTTTATGCATTATTGCTAGCGTGGTTGCATGCCCGGGTGCTTCTCTACTGTTGCGCTGCTATGCGCAGACAGCGAGTTGCGATATATGATATGTTATGGAAAGATTATGTCTTTAGTTCAGATCTGTTTGTTGTGAGATTTGAATTAAATTCGTTCATATCTTTCCAATAACAGTAGGCGGTCAGGTTGCTATATAAATACTCTCTCTGTAGCCCTTTTGTGAACTTACTTTGAAAAGGAGAGAGACGGAAAGAGGTTCGGCTGCAGCCGCCATTGGAGTCCAGGAGTTTGTGCGAGTTCGGGAAGGAGGTGACGCAAGCGTTCCAGAAGTTCTTCGAGAACTTGCTGGTTCCTTGGAGCAGGTCGTGTGGGACGAATCTTGCTTTGAGCAACGTTTGTCTTCATTGCCCGAGCAATAAGAGATCCATCTCTTTTCTCCTCTCTCATTGTGGCTGGCTTAGTCCGTGTGCAACTGCGATTACAAGGAAGATCAATCTTCTGGAAGTTATAATCAAAGTCAACCGGATTATTGTGATTTGTTGGAATCGAGTTCTTCAGAGGGCAAAATTGTTTGCTGAAGCCTCTATGTCTCGACTACAAATTCAAGGTCAAACAGATGGTAGACTGTAAAGTTTGCTTGAAGCTCAACTCCTGGCCTGTTCTTCCATCTTTTGATTAAGCCCCGAGACTAAAAATCTTAAAGCAAGATCTGAAGAAAAGATGAAGAACACCCGTGCAAACATTCTCGGCACAAGTTTTAACAAACTTGAGAAGTTTGATGTGGAGCATTACAACGTCTAGAAGAGAATGGTCAGCCTTAATCTTCAACTCGTAAGCGTGGACTACGTGTTGACAGATCATGATCCGGTTATTCCTGAGGGTGATGATGTGCTACTGTACGGGCGATTACTAATGCAACTGCTAAACAGAACAAGTGAAGGAGAGACAACAGCCTCTGCAATCTGCTGATTCTGAACTCCATGGAAGATACTCTGGCGGATTCATACAATAAGACGGACAATGCTAAGGTCGTCTAGGAGTCACTGAAAAATTATTACAAGGCGGATGAGAAATACAACAAGATCCATGTGACTAAAAATGTCTGAAAGATACGATTTGAGGACGATAAGAGGATGTTGTCTCAAGTCAAGAAATTTCTCAAGCTTCGTCAAAAGCTTGAGGATTATCGCATGCCCATGGTCGACGCTTTCATCGTGGAAGGTATTGTGGCCAAGCTCCCGCATGGATGGAACAACTTTATCTCGGACATGCACCGAAAGAAGATGGAAGTGAGCCCTGATCAACTACTGCACAATGTCATGCCCCGATTCCATGGAATCGATAGTCGTCCCCCGGACGTGACCGTCGTGCGGGCCTAGGTTGCGCACCGCACAAGGCTAAGTATTTTAATTTCGCATAGCGAGCACATATTCAGAGTACGCAGATAAATTAAAATACAGATTGAAGCATGGAAAGGTTCTCTTTTTATTGATAATTTGAACATCTATTACAAACTCCTGAACTGAGTCATAAGGTTGCCTCTCGGGCTTACAAAAGTGCTGACACAAAATGAGATAGCAGTCCTGTACATTATATCCCTACTAAACTTCAAAATGTAAGACCTCCAGGCGGAATGACAGCCTTCCCGCGAAGCTGCATGATTGCTTGGGTTGCTAACTTCTTGCTCAAAATGCTTCAAAAGGTGGCACGAACAGGGCATGCCTACAGCTGGACTGGAATTGGGGGATGACTTCTGCTCCTCGCTTGGCCCTCCTTAGTGCGGGGAACCTGTTTCAACGAGGGTCAGTACATCGAAATGTACTGGTGAAGGCAAGCTAACCCAACTATACCAATCAACACGTTGTTTATATGAAGCATGCATATTAATTTTTTTGTGGTCTTTCTATCTTGCCTTAGTTCATTTACAACAAGAAATAGATATAGAAATTAATGAAATACTTGCCACCGCTCGGTGACATTTACTTTCCCGTCTGAACCACTTGCACAATACTTACCATGTCCTTCCCTGCCAAGAAGACACAAGTTAGCAAGCAACAGGTTTTAAATATACGAGGGGATCACTGGCACATTGTCATAATGGACGGACTAGTCTCAGGACAGAATGACGTGCGACACAGAGGACAGGAGATGCCACAAGCCACTCCATCCGATGCAGCGACTATCATGAGTTTCGTCCGGATCGGATCGGTGCCAGTGCCCCAGCGACCGTCCGCAGGAACTAAGACCTTGTGCACAAGTTGTCCGTGATCAACGTAGTACACTAAGTTAGCATTTGAGGCAAATTCGGGCAATATCAGGCACAGGACAATAACAGGGCAAGATCTACTTTTGCATAGTCTTCCTGTTCAGTTTATTGCATTCAAGATGAGTTCTATACATAGCACAATTTAAGAAGAAATATGTATTCTAACTTGTATTTATGCATATGATGAACATTGCAATGAACAAGCATGTAAATGAGTAACCATTCACAAGTTTGATTGACAAGCATAATATTTCAAGTCTATTCCCTTATTATCTTGACATCTTTTAGTTATTACTTGGTATCGTTTGATCGAGGCAAGCAAGAATACAAGATTTATAGGTGTGAAGACCGAAAGAAGGGCCAGCTAATCGGGATGGTAGCCACTCACTTAGTAGTTGGAAGGAAGAATGAAAGAGGTGCTTCAGGAGTCTGTTCGAGCATTGCCTACTACTGGTTCACCTGCATTGCCACGAACAACTGATCAATAGCTCTTCCACCCTTTCTAATATCGGAATTAAAGTGCAGTTCAACGAACAAAAACAATAAAATCTATCGAAACAATTCAAGAAAACTCAAGCAAATCCGAAAACCAACTTAAGGCACGAAAGAAACAAGCGACAACGAAAACTAGGCAACAAAAGATGTAGCGGAGAGGTCCCTCCTGACTCTGCCGCTAAGTCGATCCTGGGGCACGGTCCACTGAATATGAGAATCGATTCCGAAGAAGCAAATCCATAAAGAGGATGGATTCTTGTTTCAATCTATCTCGATCGAACGATACCGTCTAGTATTTCTTAGCCACGCTCCCCGAATAGGGGGAACGGGGCACCACATCCTACCCAACTAATTGAAAGTTTCGTCCTGAAACTTAGGAATATAACCTACCACTAGAAAATAATGAGGGGAACCTTTCCCTCATCTCTGATTCAAGTTCCCATGTGGATTCTTCGACAGAGTGATTTTGCCAAAGCACGCGCACGAGAGGAACCGAGCGACTTCGAAGCAACTTTTCTTTCCTATCCAAAATTTGCACAGGTTGTTCTACATACGTCAAGTCGGCCTGAAGGTTCAGCTGATCCAGATCTACCACATGGCTCGGGTCGTACACATACTTCCTAAGTTGAGAAACATGAAAAATATCGTGTACATCAGATAGGGATGGTGGTAGAGCAATCTGATATGCAACTGAGGCAACTCGCTTTAGTATTTCGAACGGCCCAACAAATCTCGGACTTAGCTTCCCCTTTGCTCCGAATCTGCTGACTCCTCGCATGGGCGAGACTTTGAGAAATACCCGGTCGCCTTCTAGAAACTCTAGCGGTCGTCGGTGTACATCAACGTAGCTCTTTTGGCAGCCTTGAGCTACCTTTAGTCTTTCTCGAATCAAGCGAACCTTTTGGACAGTTTGTTCCACGAGCTCGGGGCCAAGAATTTGCCTTTGCCAACTTTGTCCCAACAAATCGGAGATCTGCACTTCCGCCCATACAACGCCTCATACGACGCCATCTGAATGCTTGATTGATAACTATTATTGTAAGCAAATTCAGCTAACGGTAGATGCGAGTCCCAACTTGTCTTCAAGTCCAAGGCGCAGAGTCGCAGCATGTCTTCTAGGATCTGGTTGACTCATTCTGTTTGGACATCGGTCTGTGGATGGTAGGCGGAGCTGAACTTCAACTTTGTCTCCATTGCTGACTGCAGGCTTTCCCAGAAGTATGATATGAATCGACCATCTCTATCGGAGACTATGGATACGGGCACGCCATGGAGCTGAACGATTTCGTTGAGATATATCTGAGCCAGGCGGTCGGTGCCCCAAGTGCTTTTGATAGGTAGAAAGTGAGCTGACTTGATGAGTCGATCGACGATAACCCAGACTACATCATTCTTCCGTTGCGTCCTTGGCAATCCAACAATAAAATCCATTGTTATATGTTCCCATTTTCACTCTGGAATAGCAAGGTTCTGCAGCTCTCCGCCCGATTTCTGGTGCTCAGCCTTTACTCTTTGACAAGCCATGCAATGCAACACGAACATCGCTATATCTCGTTTCATGCCGTGTCACCAGAACGTCGAACGGAGATCTCGATACATCTTAGTACTACCCGGATGAGAAGTATAACTTGCATAATGAGCTTCAGTGAGTATCTCTTCTCTGAGGGCCGCGTTGTCTGGAACGCAAAGTCTTCCCTTCACTCGGGTCATCCCATCCATGCCTACCGCAAAGTCGGTTGCCTTTCCTGCTGAGATAAGAGCATGCATCTTTTGCAGGAACAGGTCATCCTTCTGAGCGGTCTTAACCTTTTGTAACAAGTCGGGCTCGAGACGCAGTTGTGCCACTTGCGCCCACTTTTTGTATCTGATTTTTAGAGTAATGCCCATGGATTCAAGATCTCGGCGCAGTCTGTCATCAATAGCCAAACTCCATACAAACACTCGACTCAGTGCATCAGCTACTACGTTTCCCTAACCAGGCGTGTATCTGATCATGAGATCGAAGTCGCTAAGGAGTTTAAGCCAACGTCGTTGTCGAAGATTCAAATCCTTTTGTGTATAAAGATACTTTAAGCTTTTATGATCGGTGTAGATCTTACACGGTACACCATAAAGGTAGTGGCGCCACAGCTTCAGCGCAAACACTACCCCAGCTAATTCCAAGTCGTGCGTTGGGTAGTTCTTCTCGTGAGGCTTTAACTGCCTCAATACGAAGGCTATCACCTTGTCCCTTTGCATAAGGACACATCCCAAACCTTTTTCCGACGCATCACTATATATTCTAAAATTATTCGGTCCGTTCGGCAGAGTGAGGATTGGAGCAGAAACGAGGCGCTGCTTTAACTCCGTAAACAAAGATTCACAGTCTTCCGTCCAAGTAAACTTTTTACCTTTTTGTGTGAGCTGAGTCAGGGGCGAAGAAATTTTAGCAAAATTTTGTATAAAGCTGTGGTAGTAGCCTGCCAGTCCAAGGAAACTTCGGATATCGCTAGCTGACTTCGTCCATTTCCACTGCATAATGGCTTCCACCTTCTTCGGATCAACCGGAATGCCTTGAGCAGAGATGATGTGCCCTAAAAAGGATATGTTGTCCAACCAAAATTTGTATTTACTCAGTTTGGCATACAACTTGTTGTCTCGAAGGGTTTGCAGCACCATCCGCAGGTGTCCTGCGTGCTCATCCCTAGTCTTCGAGTACACCAAGATGTCATCGATAAAAACCACCATGAATTTATCGATGAAGGACCGAAATACACGATTCATTAAATCCATGAACGCAGCAGGTGCATTCATCAGTCTAAACGATATCACTGAAAATTCATAATGCCCGTATCGGGTTTGGAAGGCAGTCTTCGGCATGTCTTCTGGCTTAATCTTCAGTTGGTGGTAGCCCGAGCGAAGATCAATTTTTGAAAATATCGTTGCCCCTTGTAGCTGATCAAACAGGTCATCTATCCATGGCAGAGGATATTTGTTTCTGATTGTAACCTCGTTCAGCTCTCGATAATCGATGCAGAGGCGTAGCGTTCCGTCCTTCTTCTTCACGAAGAGCACAGGCGCGCCCCAAGAAGACACGCTCGGAGGATGAACCCACGATCTAGTAACTCTTGAAGCTGGCACTTTAATTCTTTTAGTTCAGCAAGGGCCATTCTGTACGGAGGTTTAGAGATCGGCTGTGTACTCAGGAAGGTGTCTATAGTGAATTCAATCTCCCGGTCTGGTGGCATGCCGGGTAGTTCGCTCGAAAACACATCGGGAAACTCTGCCTCAACGGAGGAAGACTCAACGTTTGCGTAGTCCTGCCGTATGTCCCGAACTGACGCTAGGAATCCCTCGCAGCCTGAGTGTAGCATTCACCGAGCAGATATTGCAGAAATCACCATACAAGCCCTGGTCGCGTCAGTTGCTGGACTACTAGTGTAACAGAATTTGGCTTCTCCAGGCAGGCGAAAGACGACTCGCTTTTCTGCACATTCAATAGTTGCCGAGCACGCGCCGAGCCAATCCATTCCCAAAATGATATCATAGTCCCGAACATCGAGAACTAAAATATCGAGCGATAGCTTCCTCTCTCCTAAAGAGATGTAACCACCTTGGCATACTGAACGGACATGTATTTTTGTGCCGGAGGGGTGCTAACACTTAAATCTAAATGCAACGAACTCATTTTTACATTGTTCTCCACAACAAAATTTGTGGATATGAAACTATGCATTGCACCAGAATCAAATAGAACACGAACATGTATGTTATTGAAAAGTAGAGTACCTGACACGACGGTATCTGAAGCCAAAGCTTCTTCTCGTATTATCGTATAGACCTAGCCTTGTGCTTGATGACGCTCTTGCTGAGGCGCCGCTCGATTTTTCTGAGGTGCCGGTGCCTGATTTTGTTGTTGGGGTGGGAGGAGCGGACAGTTGCTAATCTGGTGGGTTGGATCTCCACAACGGAGGCAGGTATCGAGCCGCTTGCGACAGACGTTCTTGGTGTGCCCCCTTTTGCTGCAGAAGGTACAATGTTGCCCCTGATTTTTTCTTTGACACCCGTCGTGATTTGGATGCTTAGCAGCATTGTTTCCTCTATCATTTCTTTGGCATTTGTGATTGGAGGTTTGCACAGCGCCGGTAGAAACGTGGGGATACTGCGGTTCAAGAGATAGGGCATGGTTCAAAACTTTTCGCATTGTCTGGTATTGTGGAACGACTACGTGCGCATGGATGGCAGGATGTAGACCTCCTTCGAATTGTCTGGCATGACTCGCTGCATCGGGTAGGTAGGAGCTAGCAAACTAAGCAAGCTTGTTGAATTCAACAGAATATTGCTTGACTGTCATGCTGCCCTGCCGCAGTTGTACAAACTCATTTTTCTTCTGACGAAGTACAGACGGGGGTATGAATTTCTCCTTAAATGTGCCACGGAAGGTGGCCCATGCTATCGCCTCCTCTCCATGGTCAACTTGAAGAGATCGTCGATGCACGTCCCACCAATCGTACGCATTAAGGAGAAGCTGCAGTTGAGCACAAGCGACGCACTTTTCTTCGGGTACTTCTAGGAGGAAGAAATGATCCTCAAGTTTGACGAGCCAATCTAGGGCCACGATTGGGTCCTCAATCCCGTTGAATGGAGTGTTGCAGACTTTCTTGAAGTCACCGAAGGCGAAGGCAGTCACTTCCCTCGTCCTTGGTGTTGGCGGTGTCTCGACTTCAAGCACTGGTTGCTCCACCGGAGTTGCTGCTGTTGCCGCGGACTGGTTGGAGGCCAAAGTCTGAACGATCTACTGTAGGGTATCCACCTGCTTTTGCTGGACTGAGAATCGTGCCTCTATATTGTCTTGGAACTTGAGGATCCTCTCATCTGCTCACTTCTCAGCTCGTTCGTAACGAGCTTCATCCCTTTGCTGGCTAGCTTCCAACATCCGCATCATTTGCTGAAGCGGATCGACTCGAGACATGGCTCGCTGGCTCCGTGAGCTTCCTGAAGTATCGGAACTGCTCTCTTGGGCTTGCGTCTCGCCCGGTGCTAGCACTGAGGATTGCGCTTGAGCCATTCCTTCAAAAGAAGATAAATTATATCATGATCATAATGTATTATGGACTTATTGCATGAACACATCTCATTTTGGCCTAACGAGTTCAAGAGTTTGCATAGGGATTTATCATTAAAGAATTTTTTTCCATACGAGGGTCAAAGGAACTTTGAAGCTGTGCTCTGATACCAATATGTCACGCCCCGATTTCGTAGAATCGATAGTCGTCCCCCGGGCGTGACCGTCATGCGGGCCTAGGTTGCACACCGCACAAGGCTAAGTATTTTAATTTCGCATAGTGAGCACATATTCAGAGTACGCAAATAAATTGAAATACAGATTGAAGCATGGAAAAGTTCTCTTTTTATTGATAATATGAACATCTATTACAAACTCCTGAACTGATTCATAAGGTTGCCTCTCGGGCTAACAAGAGTGCTGACACAAAATAAGATAGCAGTCATGTATATTACATCCCTACTAAACTTCAAAATGCAAGACCTCCAGGCGGAATGACGGCCTTCCCGCGAAGCTGCATGATTGCTTGGGTTGCTAGCTTCTTGCTCAAAATGCTTCAAAAGGTGGCACGAACAGGGCGTGCCTACAGTTGGACTGGAATTGGGGGATGACTTCTGCTCCTCGCTTGGCCCTCCTTAGTGCGGAGAACCTGTTTCAATGAGGGTCAGTACATCAAAACGTATTAGTGAAGGCAAGCTAACCCAACTATACCAATCAACACGTTATTTATATGAAGCATGCATATTATTTTTTTTGTGGTCTTTCTATCTTGCCTTAGTTCATTTACAGCAAGCAGTAGATATAGAAATCAATAAAATATTTGCCACCGCTCGGTGACATTTACCTTCCCGTCTGAACCACCTGCACAATACTTACCATGTCCTTCCCTGCCAAGACGACACAAGTTAGCAAGTAACAGGTTTTAAATATACGAGGGGATTACTGGCACGTTGCCATAATGTACGGGCTAGTCTCGGGACGGAATGACGTGCGACGCAGAGGACAGGAGGCGCCACAAGCCACTCCATCCAAAGCAGGCGACTATCATGAGTTCCATCCGGATCGGATCGATGCCAGTGCCCCAGCGACCGTCCGCAGGAACTATGTCACGCCCCAGTCCCAAAATATGTAGGACTAGGATACGTAACTATGCCAGCCGCCCGTATATATGGCAACTCCAATATATGGAAACCATATATACGTGCGTACGCTGTATAATAAACAATAATTCACCAATGGTATAATTAATCACAAGATACAGGGTAATATCTAAATCTCATCCACAGAAGTCAAATATGAATAAACAAAAACCAGGTAACTAGATCTCAAAATAAAGTACCTAAAGAACGACAGTCGGATGGAAACAAATCCACTGCCGAAATAGAATATAAAAGGAACCAGAATACACACCATAAAGAACACCTCTGACAATCACGAGGGTCGAAGAGAAGACCTCCTCGGAATATAATTAGCCTGCCCGAATCTGTGCTCCTACGAATACTCAAGAAAATATACACCTGGCAGGGGACCAGGTCCTCAGAGGGACATAGCAAGATACATAAAAATGACATGCCATAATGTAAATACTGAATAAATAAATGGGGTGTGCTAACCATCTAAGTGAATGCAATTGAAGACCTTGTAGTACGCATGGGAAAGTGTAGGCTAGACATATGCTGACGTAATTCACCAATCGTCATAACTGGCTAGTATATGTGTCATATGCCCCCAGACTCATGGGCACTCTGCAATCGTCCATCTCCGAGGAGCATGGAACGAAGGATATAACATCACGGAGGGGGTGTCCCACACGCCTACTAGATGTCTTCCCCGCCCAATATAGATGTACAAGTTGTGAAAACGACGTGGACACCTCCTACTATGATGCAAGTCTCAATAAAATAACCAACTAAGCTAAATACCGTTACACGTGTTGCTCACACTGATGGCCAGTCGCGCATGAGGCACGCGTCCCTACATGAACTCACTCTGTGACGTGTAATAATACGTGTCAAGGCCTGGAAAGTTATATCAATAACTTCACAACTTTTAGGTGGGTCTACTAGACACTAGGTCAGACACAAGTCCTAACGTCAACGCCATGGTTGACTGCACCCGAGTCTGCTTGGACGCGCACATTTATATAATATTAAAATAAATAAACATGTAACTAACAATAACTGAATTTAAACAGTACAACAAGGCAAGGTATACTTGCCTGGCAAGAGCTGCAAAATACAATGTCCAGATGTCAAATGCCAAGAAGTCAGAAACTATGGCCTCAGAAGGAAAGTCTCCGGATGCTGAAATAAACATCACTAATAGTCTCAGAAAATATCAAATAGCTAGAAACGCCTGTCCTTAAGTCCAATTTGGACACAGGGGCAAAAATGACAGTTTTCGGTCAAAGCAGGATCCACATGTGGGCCGCTTTGCACCGAAAAACGTGTCAGGGTCAAAGGTCTCCAAATTTGCCAAACTTAGTGTCAACAAGTCCAGAACGTCGATACGAACCCAACGGAACTTTCAGAATTGGATTTTGATGAGCCGGTCAACAAATCGCCCGTCAAGTGGAGCCTATGGGGCCCACGATACGGGATTCTGTCAACGTTCTCAGAATCGAACCAAAATTGGCTCACAGGACCAGCGTATTGCTACGAGTCCGATGGCGCAAGTTTCGTTTCGATCCGACGTGTGTACACAAAGTTGTAGCCTGTTCCAGAACTGACGGATACAGGGCGGTGTCGGCGGATACGCGTTGATTCCGGTGTGCACGCACATCCAAATCAACTTCTCCGAACTCCTACACGTCCGTATCAACGTCGCACCCGTTTTGGTAAAGACCGCGTGCGACCAAGTTGTCCCGTTTGGCGGGGCGTACTCAGTTCCGGGGTGAATCTGGTCGTTGTTTTTCCTGTTTTTGGATCGCATGCCGCGATCGCCACAGGACGCGATGCACCGTACGGGTTGCACGGGCACCGAGAGGGTCACCTAGCCTACGTGTCACAACTGACGGAATTAAAAATGGAACGACGAGGAGATAGAACGGTTTACCTGAACAGGGCTCCGTGGAAACTGAATTGCACGTGTCCGTGTGTCGATTCGACACAGGATTTGTTCCCTGGACGTGTCCGGGCCGTGTCCAGCTGCTGTGTCCGGTTCTGCTCGAGTCGGGGTCATCGCGGGGTGGTCCGGAGCTGCTACGGCCAGAGTTCCGGGGTAGTCGGCTCGTCGACGGAGGAGCTGGGTCGTCGTGGAGGTCGAGCTTCACTGTGGCGGGAGTCGGGGCTGCTCAGGGGGTTCGAGGGGGGGGGGGTCGGGTGGCGGAGGGCGGCGTCGGAGATGGTGGTCGCAGAGGCAAGGGTGATCCGGAGGTGGTGGCGGTGGGCGAAGCTGGAGGTGGGGTTGTCTGTGAAGGGGGTGGCGGCGGAGACGAATGGAGGGTGGTGGTGGCGAGTGACGGAGGAGGTGGTGGAGGTCGGGAAGGGGCGGGCGGAGGTCGGGGAAGAGGGAGCTCGGGGGGGGGGAGGAGAAGAGGAGGAGGAGCTCGCTGGCGGGGGTCGGCCGCCGCCGCCGTGCCGGCTAGGTCGGGGAAAGGGAAAGGGAAGAGGGAGGCTGAGGAGAGAGGGCCAGCGGGGGGGGGGGGGGGAAGCGCCGTGGAGGGAAGGGCTCGCCGTGGGGGGGGGGGGGTCGCCGCTCCGGCGAAGGGCTCGCCGCCGGCGGGGGGGGGGGGGGGCTGCGGGCTGGGTAGGGGTTGGGTTTTAATTTTTGTTTTTCTTTTGTTTTTTTTTCTTTTAGTTTCTTATATAGAAAATAATAATAGTAATTTAAGTAAAATATCTTGAGATATTTTACAGGATATTTGTAGGATATTTTCGGAATATTTTCGTGATATTTTCAGGATCTTTTCGGGTGGATCCCGTCTCCAAATGGACGGTGCAGGTTCACCGGCCAGTGAGGGGGTTACACCTCGCACTGAAATTTATAGGAAAGTCCCTGTAATTTTATAAATTATGTAAAGTCCTAGTTTTAGAAAATTGTGCAATTACGAAATTGTCTGGGAAAACACCCAATTTCGAAAAATACTAAAATTCACAGGATTGAAGGAAAAGCTGTGTGAGGGTCCTGAGGGGGTGGGGGTGAGTTTGGGCAGGGACTGGTCCTGGTTTTCTTGGGTGATACGGCCATCATATTTATTAATTAATAAATACTGCGCACGGTGTTCTCTAATTATTTAGAGGCAGGTAGGGCCATAATTTTTCTACGGTGTCAATATACTAAATGTAGTATACTCAGTGTAGAATATTAACGTATTTTTGTTTGGGCAAAACAGGTGCATATTGGACCTCAAATTCCTAGGGGTACAGAGATGGGTAAAGAGCAGGAAATAAAATAGGAAATAAATACGGCTTTTGTAACGATATTTGTGCGTCTCAAAGGAGGCTCATTTCAGCACATCTGTGAGTTGCACAAAGTTCAGGAAAATAGTCTGGTATGTCTAGGACAGGTATGTGAACTTTGTTCGGGGATAACAGTCAAGGTAAGGCTCCAAATAATTAGGTGATGGACATGTGCACAAGTCAATAGGATATGTAGGAAAAATAAATTAAAATATTACCATAAATCCTAAATTGTTAAAATAATCCTAAAAATACTGAAATCTGGTCGAGGGGGTTTACAATCTACCCAACTTATAAAAATTTCGTCCTCGAAATTAAAACTAAGCCGGCGTAGAAGTCAAAGACGGCATAAGATATAATTTAACAAAGTAATTTATATCTTGGCTTACGAATAGGTTCGAAAAACGTTTATGCATATCATCCACTTGCTTCCAAGTAGATTCTCTTGGCGCGCCAAACTTTTATGCCACGTGGATCAAGGGAATAGTCTGATTCCTTAATACTTTTTCTCGATGATCTAGGATTTCTACGGGCTGCTCCTGATACGACAAGCTCGGCCTAATGGTGATCTCCGAATGGTTGAGAACAAGACTGCTGTCTGTCACATATCGCCTGAGTTGCGACACGTGGAATACAGCAAGTACTCTCTCAAGTAAAGGTGGTAGCGCAAGTTGATATGCCACTACTCCTACTTTTTCTAGCACGTCACTGGTCCAATATACCTTTGGACTCAATCTTGCTGCGTCCTCCGAATCGAATGGTGTCTCTAGTAGGTGATATCCTCAAGATGACATGATCGTCCTCTTTGAATTACAAGGGACGATGATGATGTCTATCCACTGTTTCTGTCTGTCTTGCGCTGCGCGCAAGTATCCTTGTATTACTTAACTGTCTCTACCGTGTTGACCACCAACTCTGGTCACGCGAATCCTTGTCTGGTAAAATGCTGACTGGTATGCCATACAATCTTAGGATTTGCCTCATATAAGTAATGTCTTCATATCTTCAGAGTAATCACGACGGTTGCAAGTTCCAAATCCTTCTTATGTACTCATAATTGTCTAGATGCATATACCATTACCTTGCCATCCTGTATTAATACGCATCCTAAACTTTTTCCTGATGCGTCTGTAGATCATAATCGCCTGATCCGGATGGAATACTCAATACAGGTGTTGTGGTCAGTCACTTCTTCAACTCCTCGAAAGCGGCTTGACACTCGTTGGTCCATAGGAATTCTTAATCCTAAAAAGTCAACCTAGTCATAGGTGCTGCTATCCTTTCAGGAGTCAATCAATTGTTTATCCAGGTGAAATCCATTTAGACTCCTGTCAACAAAATGATACATTCCTTCATTGTAACACTTTGAACAAAGTTACGAGGCAAAAATTTTATGCTACCATAGAGATGCACGTACCAGGAACGTAATACAACGTAGGTAGGTAGCGAAGGTCATTCTTAAAGATAGCACCGTTTATAACTGCAATCTAATCTAAAAATAGGGTTTGGTAATTATCCAAGAAACAAACAGAAATGGCTACAGAAACAATACACTTTCGTATTTATACTAAGTACGAGGTTTCGTCTTTCCGAAATAAGGGAAGACAGAAAACAATAATCAAGAGTTCAAGAGGAAGGTAATAGATTATGAGTGTGGGGATCAATGCGTTTAAAGAATTCAATGGGATTTGTCAAGGCAGTTGTGGATTGAAATTTTATTTTTGGTAATTCCTATTCACATGCTCGTATCAGTACAGTTACGTAACTGATACGATATACTTAGACATATCTAGAGGGCAAGTACATCTGTCTACTAATCACTAGATATCTCAATCCACGTAAAGTAGTTATGCGAAGGGCGAATCAAAATGCACTAAGGTTGATCAGACCGTAATACACTAATTCTGAGTAGACAATTGTATTAGTGGGGTGGATCAGGCCCCAATAACACATGTGTCATGAACAAGCTCAATAAATAATAAGCTTGCAAAACTAGGCTATAATAGCAGTATAAGTCAAGGTAGTACAGTAAATATAAGTACGCTAGATTATGATATGAGAAATTACAAATAATTCACAATCACAAAAAAAAACAAGACTCTACAATCTCTACAGTAATATTCTAACTTCTTCCTAAGTTGCTAGTTGACCCAAAAGAGGTATGGCCTTCTAAGTTCTACAATCTTAATATACATAATAGGTTGTCTGTCTAAAACAGAGATTTCAAGAATGTTCGCGTAAAGTAGGGGTTCGAGGTTATCTGCGTAAAGCAGAGATAAAATAATTTGGCGTAACGCATGGCTTCAGGGCTATCCGCACAAAACAGAGAAGCGTAAGGTAGAGCTTCAGAGCTGTCCGCGTAAAAATCTGCGTAATATCTGTCTGCGTAAAGTTCGCGAAAAAGGTTTGCGTAAAATCTCCTGCGTTGCAGCGTAAAGTTGTACGAGATACTCATGAGTTTGTCAGTTGAATTAGTGAATCCTGACAACTGACAAAAGTACTTGTACAACGATCGAGCGGTTGGTTGCGATGATGAATTTGCACGGGGACCCAGGTTGTCATTTAGTGACTGATTGGATACAATTCATACGCTTGAGGGGAGACAAAATCAGATGTCCTGTCAGAAAGCTGTTTCTTTTTGCATAGGGCTCGAGGCGTATCTCTGCCTTTAATGCACGAGATTGGGTCATGGCTGGGGAAAACTAAGGCTGTAACAAATATACTTACATCCTATCCTTATATTCTACGCCTAATCAGGTTACTCTACGCTGGTTATCTATTATTCTAGAATCATCATGTTTATGTAGGACAGTTACCTACGTGGCTTGCATGACGCAGGATAAGGAAGACTAAGGGATCGTGGGTAGCGGTTGTCATAACTGCGACGTAAAGGAGTCAATCTCTTGCATAATTTGGTTTTTACGTCAACAAGAAAGTCATCTGACTTTTACGCCAACTAGGCAGTTGTTTGGTTCTTATGCCAACAACGGTCAAATAGGTTTGACGCCAACAAGGGTAAAGGGTCTCTGGCGTAAAACTGGGTTTATCTAAACATAGGATGAGATTTCAGTCCTAGTGTTCAACCTTAGATTTTTAAGGGTTTCTCAAGACTAGGGTCAATACTTATGATCAATTTTCTAACTAATCCTAGTAATATTTATACTACTCTCAAGTCATACGTAAATATGTCAAGGAACAATGGTAAGTTAATCTATAGGTAGTGATGCTAGGGTTTATTAGGTAGTAGGGAAGACTAGGGTTCATTAGGGAATATGGAAGACTAGGGTTCCTTAAGTAATCTGAACTTAATGATATGTCAATGCCCTAGTTGTGTTCTAAGCAGGAATATTACTCTAATTATCATCCTATCAACAGAGATTCCTATATTCTAGTAGGGGCTATACTTAAGGAATTGTTAGGGAAGCACAGGATTCAAGCAGGATACAATTATGTAAGTAGGACAGACTGGATGGAAGATAAGTCATAGTCAATTATGGATGAGATTCTATGCTCTAATCCTATGTGCAGGCTTGCTCGATACAGTAACGTAACCGAGACAATATGCTCTGACCTGCATGGGCCACCACTAAAAACATGTCACGCCCCAGTCCCAAAATACATAGGACTATGATACGTAACTATGCCAGCCGCCCGTATATATGGCAACTCCAATATATGAAAACCATATATACGTGCGTACGCTGTATAATGAACAATAATTCACCAGTGGTATAATTAATCACAAGATACAGGGTAATATCTGAATCTCATCCACAGAAGTCAAATATGAATAAACAAAAACCAGTAACTAGATCTCAAAATAAAGTACCTAAAGAACGACAGTCGGATGGAAACAAATCCACTGCCGAAATAGAATATAAAAGGAACCAGAATACACACCATAAAGAACACCTCTGACAATCACGAGGGTCGAAGAGAAGACCTCCTCGGAATATAAGTAGCCTGCCCGGATCTGTGCTCCTGCGAATACTCAAGAAAATATACACCTGGCAGGGGACCAGGTCCTCAGAGGGACATAGCAAGATACATAAAAATGACATGCCATAATGTAAATACTGAATAAATAAATAGGATGTGCTAACCATCTGAGTGAACGCAATTGAAGACCTTGTAGTACGCATTAGAAAGTGTAGGCTAGACATATGCTGACGTAATTCACCAATCGTCATAACTGGCTAGTATATGTGTCATATACCCCCAGACTTATGGGCACTCTGCAATCGTCCATCTCCGAGGAGCATGGAACGAAGGATATAAAATCACAGAGGGGGTATCCCACACGCCTACTAGATGTCTTCCCCGCCCAATATAGATGTACAAGTCGTGAAAATGACGTGGACACCTCCTACTATGATGCAAGTCTCAATAAAATAACCAACTAAGCTAAATACCGTTACACGTGTTGCTCACACTGATGGCCAGTCGCGCATGAGGCACGCGTCCCTACATGAACTCACTCTGTGACGTGTAATGATACGTGTCAAGGCCTGGGAAGTTATATCAATAACTTCACAACTTTTAGGTGGGTCTACTAGACACTAGGTCAGACACAAGTCCTAACGTCAACGCCATCGTTGACTGCACCCGAGTCTGCTCGGACGCGCACATTTATATAATATTAAAATAAATAAACATGTAACTAATAATAACTAAATTTAAACAGTACAACAAGGCAAGGTATACTTGCCTGGCAAGAGCTGCAAAATACAATGTCCAGATGTCAAATGCCAAGAAGTCAGAAACTATGGCCTCAGAATAAAAGTCTCCGGATGCTGAAATAAACATCACTAATAGTCTCAGAAAATATCAAATAGCTAGAAACACCTGTTCTTAAGTCCAATTTGGACACAGGGGCAAAAATGACAGTTTTCGGTCAAAGCGGAGTCCACTGTGGGCCGCTTTGCACCAAAAAATGTGTCAGGGTCAAAGGTCTCCAAATTCGCCAAACTTAGTGTCAACAAGTCCAGAACGTCGATACGAACCCAACGGAACTTCCAGAATTGGATTCCGATGAGCCGGTCACAAAATCGCCCGTCAAGTAGAGCCTATGGGGCCCACGATTCGGGATTCTGTCAATGTTCTCAGAATTGAACCAAACTTGGCTCACAGGACCAGCGTATTGCTACGAGTCCGATGGCGCAAGTTTTGTTTCGATCCGACGTGTGTACACAAAGTTACAGCATGTTCCAAAACTGACAGATACGGGGCGGTGTCGGCGGATACGCGTTGATTCCGGTGTGCACGCACATCCAAATCAACTTCTTCGAACTCCTACACGTCCGTATCAACGTCACGCCCATTTTGGTAAAGACCACGTGCGACCAAGTAGTCCCGTTTGGCGGGGCGTACTCAGTTCCGGGGTGAATCGGGTCATTGTTTTTCCTGTTTTTGGATTGCGTGCCGCGATCGCTACAGGACGTGATGCACTGTGCGGGTTGCACGGGCACCGAGAGGGTCACCTAGCCTACGTGTCACAACTGACGGAATTAAAAATGGAACGACGAGGAGATAGAACGGTTTACCTGAACAGGGCTCCGTGGAAACTGAATTGCACGTGTCCGTGTGTCGATTCGACACAGGATTTGTGTCCTGGACGTGTCCGGGCCTTGTCCAGCTGCTGTATCCGGTTCTGCTCGAGTCGGGGTCGTCGCGGGGTGGTCCGGAGCTGCTGCGGCCAGGGTTCCGGGGTAGTCGGCTCGTCGACGGAGGAGCTGGGTCATCGTGGAGGTCGAGCTTCACAGCGGCGGGAGTCGGGGCTGCTCAGGGGGTTCGAGGGGGGGTTCGGGTGGCGGAGGGCGGCGTCGGAGATGGTGGTCGCAGAGGCGAGGGTGATCCGGAGGTGGTGGCGGTGGGCGAAGCTGGAGGTGGGGTTGTCTATGAAGGGGTGGCGGCGGAGACGAGTGGAGGGTGGTGGTGGCGAGTGACGGAGGCGGTGGTGGAGGTCGGGAAGGGGCGGGCGGAGGTCAGGGAAGAGGGAGCTCGGGGGGGGGGAGGAGAAGAGGAGGAGGAGCTCGCTGGCGGGGGTCGGCCGCCGCCGCCGTGTCGGCTAGGTCGGGTCGGGGAAAGGGAAGAGGGAGGCTGAGGAGAGAGGGCCAGCGGGGGGGGGGGGGGGGGGGAAGCGCCGTGGAGGGAAGTGCTCGCCGTGGGGGGGTCGCCGCTCCGGTGAGGGGCTCGCCGCCGACGGGGGGGGGAGGGGTTCTGCGGGCTGGGTAGGGGTTGGGTTTTAATTTTTGTTTTTCTTTTCTTTTTTTTCTTTTAGTTTCTTATATAGAAAATAATAATAGTAATTTAAGTAAAATATCTTGAGATATTTTACAGGATATTTGTAGGATATTTTCGGGATATTTTCGAGATATTTTTGGTATCTTTTCGGGTGGGTCCCGTCTCCAAATGGACGGTGCAGGTTCACCGGCCAGTGAGGGGGTTACACCTCGTACTGAAATTTGCAAGAAAGTCCCTGTAATTTTATAAATTGCGTAAAGTTCTAGTTTTAGGAAATTGTGCAATTACGAAATTGTCTGGGAAAACACCCAATTCTGAAAAATACTAAAATTCACAGGATGAAGGGAAAAGCTGTGTGAGGGTCCTGAGGGGGTGGGGGTGAGTCTGGGCAGGGACTGGTCCTGGTTTTCTAGGGTGATACGGCCATCATATTTATTAATTAATAAATATTGCGCACGGTGTTCTCTAATTATTTAGAGGCAGGTAGGGCCATAATTTTTCTACGGTGTTAATATACTAAATATAGTATACTCAGTGTAGAATATTAACGTATTTTTGTTTGGGCAAAACAGGTGCATATTGGGCCTCAAATTCCTAGGGGTACAGAGATGGGTAAAGAGCAGGAAATAAAATAGGAAATAAATACGGCTTTTGTAACGATATTTGTGCGTCTCAAACGAGGCTCATTTTAGCACATCTGTGAGTTGCACAAAGTTCAGGAAAATAGTCTAGTTCGTCTAGGACAGGTATGTGAACTTTGTTCGGGGATAAAAGTCAAGGTAAGGCTCCAAATAATTAGGTGATGGACAGGTGCACAAGTCAATAGGATATGTAGGAAAAATAAATTAAAATATTGCCATAAATCCTAAATTGTTAAAATAATCCTAAAAATACTGAAATCTGGTCGAGGGGGTTTACAAACTAAGACCTTGTGCACAAGTTGTCCGTGATCAACATAGTATACTAAGTTAGCATTTGAGGTAAATCAGGGCAATATCAGACGCAGGGCAATAACAGGGCAAGATCTACTTTTGCATAGTCTTCCTGTTCAGTCTATTGCATTCAAGATGAGTTCTATACATAGCACAATTTAAGAAGAAATATGTATTCTAACTTGTATTTATGCATACGATGAACATTGCAACGAACAAGCATATAAATGAGTAACCTTTCACAAGTTTGATTGACAAGCATAATATTCCAAGTCTATTCCCTTATTATCTTGACATCTTTTATTTATTACTTGGTATCGTTTGATCGGGGCAAGCAAGAATACAAGATTTATTGGTGTGAAGACTGGAAGAAGGGCTAGCTAATCGGGATGGTAGCCACTCACTTAGTAGTTAGAAGTAAGAAGGAAAGAGGTACTTCAGGAGTCCGTTCGAGCGTTGCCTACTACTGGTTCACCTGCATTGCCACGAACGACTGATCAACACCTCTTCCACCCTTTCTAATATCGGAATTGAAGTGCAGTTTAACGAATGAAAATAATGAAATCCATCGAAACCGTTCAAGAAAACTCAAGCAAATCCGAAAACCAACTCAAGGCACGAAAGCAACAAGCGACAGCGAAAACTAGGCAACAAAAGATACAGCGGAGAGGTCCCTCCTGACTTTGCCGCTAAGTCGATCCTGGGGCACGCTCCACTGAATATGGGAATCGATTCCGAAGAAGCAAATCCATAAAAAGGATAGGTTCTTGTTTCAATCTATCCCGATCGAACGATACCGTCTAGTATTTCTTAGCTGCGCTCCCCGAATAGGGGGAACGGGGCACCACACACAACATCCATGTTGAAGATGAGTTGAGGGCTCAAAACAAAGTGGACACGCTGTCCAAGTGTCATGCCTCGCTCTCAATACGATGAGTCGAATATGTAACCAGCATCCCCAAGCTACTTACTTTACGAATGAACATATATTTGTAACCACGATTGTTGCCTGTAAGTTCTAGGATAGAGTATAGGGTAAATCTAAACCATCAACAAGTAAGAACTAAGTATACACACAATATCAAGCTTTTATATTTATGACTCACAAGTCTGAGTACTATCTTCAAAAGATAGTATAAAAGCTATTCACTAATTATACAACTATATGTCTATCTCCCATAAAGATTAATACACATATAATTATACAAGAACACAAAATAAAGTTGTTCTACATGTGACATCCCTTACTCTTCTGATTCATCCATATTATACAAGGAAAGAATCTTATTTTCGTTCCGGCCTTCATCTAGTGAACAAAAACTATGTCATCAAAGACATGCAAGTCCTCGATTTAAGAAAGGTAAAATGAATAAAATAATATGATACTGGAGATCAAGTGTAATAGAAATCTAAACTGTATAACTCTAAGTACAATATATAATATTGCTCTGAAATAACTTCTAAAGTGGACTTAATCTAGTGCAATAATTGTATCCAAAATTGTTTCTTAAGTCCTGAAGTCACTAACACAGTCACAAGACATTTTTTACTATATGATGATGCAAAGTTTAGAGAACATGTTTGGATCTCACATTCACAGTGTCACGAGAACTATCTAGGCAATAATCCTATTACCAGGGATCAGGTGGTGGCAGGTAGGCATGGTGCTTAGTAGTCCGGCCACTCCTCTTCGGTAGCAATAAATTATAACATCATTTAATATCAAATTTATCTTTTTTATCGAATTAGGGTAAACATTTATAGATAACACGAGATACGGGTAGGTAGGTGATCTAATCATTCACCCTCTCTCAACGCAAGGTCTTGCAAATAAGCTACAAGTAATGATCAATTTTGTCTTATATTGTCACTCCCTGATCTTCCGCAGGAATCAGCCGTCCCCGCTGGGTGCGAATTACCGTGCCAGCGCTCCCGCGGGACGATTATTTTCATCGGGAAGTGATGTCGTGCGAGCCTGGTGTTGCGCCCGCACAAGAAAACATCGTTAAAGTTGTGGCTATCATCGAACCGATCGAGTACGCAATGGAGGAACAGTATTACAAACAATAATTCATCTGAGTATACAGGCAAAGATCAAGGCATGAGGTTCTCTAAATACAATGGCATCGTTCCATACATTATGTCCCTCTATACAAAAGCAGCTCAAAACAATCGATATGGCTCAAGGCATCGAAACCAGATTTTCAGGTCCTGAGGATGAGACACGGTTATCGCTTCCTCGGACGATCCAACACCTGTGAACAAGCAAAAACTGTTGGTGGGTCAGCACTTTAGAGAAAGTACTGGTGAGTATAAAATTAACAAACAGAAGCAACATTTACTAAAACCAACACTAAGTAATTATGTTATAAAATATTACATTACTAGTAATCTTTTTAGTTTTACCTAGGTTCGTTATATGCAGTACAGGAACGGAGTCATATTACTTCTTTTGGAAACATATTTAAAATTAGAGTTCAGTTCGATACAACCAAGCATACAAGACAAACTGTTCAAGCATGATGTACCAATTAGGGCGTGTGTCACGCCCCAGTCCCAAAATACCGAGGGGTTAGCCACGTGGCAATGGCCAGCAGCACAACTCCAATGAACAAACCCAATTTAATGGACCCATTAGAGTGTACTTAAGCTGTAACAAATATAAATATAAGTCTATACCATCTATCACAGTATAATTTTAGTCTCATCCACAGAAAGTAAACACAATTCATTATGATAGGCCAGTCAAGATAAATAGATAAAAAGAAATAGTCCATCATTAAGTCCACATAAGTAGTATTTCGGGGAACAACTCGACACAATAAAGAAAAGAGAATAGCATCAATAAATATGACCATGAGTCAAGATATGAAATAACAATAAGCATAGATAACTGACTATGTAACTGAATACTCAGAAGAAATTCTCTGGCACAACCTTGTCCTCTGGTGTCAGTACTGCTCCAGTGTCAGCTCATGTCTCGTATATCTCGGAGTAATCCTCCTCTATTGTACCTAGGGACATAATCCGGATCCAGGTCCTTAGGGGACATAGCAAGGCACAAAAAACACTCAAGCCAAATAAAATACAGTAAATCCTCAGGGCAAACTATGTAACCAGCTATGTGAAATACAAATGCGAGCATCACTAGTACTCAGGCTGAGACCACTACAGGCTCTGTGTCGGGTGTCATGCCCCAATTTCGTAGAATCGTTGGGGCATCCCCCGAGCGTGACCGTCGTGCGGGCCTGGGGTTGCACCCGCACAAGGCTAGGGTATTTTTGCATAACGAGCACATATTCAGAGTACACATATAAATTGAAATACAGATTTAAAACATGGAAAAGTTCTCTTTTATTGATAATGAACATATATTACAAACTCTTGAACGAGTCAGCTAATTTGCCACACAGGCTTACAAAAGTGTTGACGCAAAATGAGATGGCAGTCCTGTACATTATATCCCTTTACTAAATGTCAAAATGATAAAGACCTCCGGGAGGGATGACGACTTTCCCTCTAAGCTGCATTGTGTTTGGGTTGCTAGCTCCTTGCTTCAAGTACTTCAAAATATGGCGCGATCAGGATGTGCCCACAGCTGGACTAGATCGGAAAAGCGACTTCAGCTCTTCGCTCGGTTCTCCTTAGTGCGGGGAACCTGTTTCAACGAGGGTCAGTACATCTAAATGTACTGGTGAAGGCGAGTTAACCCAACTATACCAATCAATACATTATTTATATAAAGCATTCATATTTATTATGGTCTTTCTATCTTGCCTTAGTTCATTTTATTAAGCAGCAGTATATATATAAACTACTGAAATAAACTTGCCACCGTTCGGTGGCTTTTACCTATCCGTCTGAACCACCTGCACAATACTTACCATGCCTTCCCTGCCACAAAGACACAAGTTAGCTTGCAACAGGTTTAAATACACGTGACGATCACTGGCTAGGAGCCATAATGGATGAGTTATAGTCGTTAAACAAGGATGGTATGCAACGAAGCACATGAGGCGCTACATACCATCTCGTTCGCACGTGAGACTATCGTAAAGTTTTGCCCGGATCAGATCGGTGCCAGTGCCCCAGCAACCGTCCACAGGAACCATTGACCCTGTGCACAAGTTGTCCATGATCAAACAACGTTCACACTAAGTTATTATTTGATGCATTGAGGCAATATGAGTACAAGACAAGCAACATTGCATGATTTATTTTGTATAGTCTTCCTGAACAATTATTTGCAATACAAGGTATGATCCATACTTAGCATAATTTATAGAAGAAGATGCATTCTAAATAAAATTGAAGCATGTATAGAATATTTTGAAATGAACTAGCATATAATAAGATAACCGTTCACAAGTTTAGTTGACAAGCAATATAATCCAAGTCTATTCCCTTTTTATCTTGACATCTTTAAGTTATTACTTGGTATCGTCTGATAGTGGCAAACAAGGATGCAAGATTTTTAGGTTTGAAGACTTGGAAGAAGGGCTAGCTAATCGGGATGGTAGCCACTCACTTAGTTGGTTGGAAGGGAGAAGGAAATAGGCGCTTCAAGACTCCGCTTGTACGCCGCCTACTGCTCGTTCACCTGCATCCATGAACAGCTTGATCAATACCTCTTCCACTCTTTCCAATCTCGGAATTGAAGTGCAGTTCAATGAACGAAAACAATAAAATCTATCGAAACCGTTCAAGAAAACCCAAGCAAATCCGAAAACCAACTCAAGGCACAAAAGCAACAAGCGACAACGAAAACTGAGGCAATAAGGATGCAGCGAAGAGGTCCCTCCTGACTCTGCTGCTAAGTCAATTCTGGGGGCACGGTCCACTGAATATAGGAATTAATTCCGAAAAAGCAAATCCATAACGAGGACGAGTTCTTGTTTCAATCTATCTTGATCGAACGATACCATCTTGTATTTCTTAGCCGCACTCCCCGAATAGGGGGAACGGGATGCCACATACTACCCAACTAATTGGAAGTTTCATCCACGAAACTTAGGAATAGAACCTACCGTTAGGGAATGTAATATTGAGCAGAATATTTTGGACAGTCTCAAATTCTATGGTTTGAATCACTACAAATGAGACATTGCCCGAGTTTCTTGCGACACTTGTCAGCCGTGTGCCCTGGTTTCTTGCAAAAATTATACGATGGCCCTAGATTTCCTCTCCGTGGACCACCATTGTTAGGGCACTTTACAGCGATGTTTCCTCTATCGTTGCTTTGGCGTTTGTGACTGGATGTATGCACAGCGCCGGTAGGAACGTGAGGATACTGTGGTTCAAGAGATAGAGCGTGATTCATAACTTCCCGCATAGTCTTGTACTGATGAACGACTACGTACGCATGGATGGCAGGACGTAGACCACCTTCAAACCTTCTAGCTTGACTCGCTGCATCAGGTAAATAGGCGCTAGCGAATTTGGAGAGTCGGTTGAATTCGGCGGAATACTGTTTAACTGTCATGCTGCCTTGCCTTAGTTGCACGAACTCATTCTCCTTCTAATGACGCACATGAGGGGGTATAAACTCCTTTTCAAATACGGCACGAAAAGTCGCCCATGAGATTGCCTCCTCTCTATGGTCAAATTGAAGAGATCGTTGATGCACGTCCCACCAATCGTGCGCGTTAAGGCGGAGCTGCAGTTGCGCGCATGCGACGCACTTCTCTTCGGGGACCTCTAGCAGTACGAAGTGGTCTTCAAGTTCGGCCAACCAATCTAGATCAACGATTGAGTCCTCAGTCCTTTTGAATGGAGTATTGCAGACTTTCTTGAAGTGGCCAAAGTCGAAGGCAGTCATATCCCTCGTCCTTGGAATTTGCGGCGTCTCGACTTCAAGCACGGGCTGTTCCACCGGTGTCGCTGCTATTGCCGCGGACTGGTTGGAGGCAAAAGTCTCCACGATCTGTTGTAGGGTATCTACCTGCTTTTGCTGGACTGAGAATCGAGCTTCTATATTGTCTTAAAACTTGAGCTGACTCTCCTCCGATCGCTTCTCGGCCCGTTCGTAGCGAGTCTCATCCCTTTGTTGGTTTGCCTCCAACATCCGCATCAGTTGCTGGATGGGATCGATGCGAGACATGGTTCGTTGGCTCCTTAAACTTTCCGAAGTACCCGAACTACTTTCTTGGGCTTGCGTCTCGACCGGTGCTAGCGATGAGGATTGCGCTAGTGTCATTCCTTCAAAAGAAGGTAAATTACATTAGGATCATAATGTATTATGGACTTATTGCATGAACGTATCTCATTTTGGCCTAACGAGTTCAAGAGTTCGCACAAAAATTTGTTAAAGAAACTTTTCCAATACGAGGGTCAAAGGAACTTGAATCTGTGGCAGTCCCGTACGGGCTTACAAAAGTGTTGACGCAAAATGAGATGGCAGTCCTGTACATTATATCCCTTTACTAAGTTTCAAAATGATAAAGACCTTCGGGAGGGATGACGGCTTTCCCTCTGAGCTGCATTGTGTTTGGGTTGCTAGCTCCTTGCTTCAAGTACTTCAAAATGTGGCATGATCAGGATGCGCCCACAGCTGGACTGGATCGGGAAAGCGACTTCGGCTCCTCGCTCGATTCATTTAGTGCGGGGAACCTGTTTCAACGAGGGTCAGTACATTAAAATATACTGGTGAAGGCGAGCTAACCTAACTATACCCATCAATACTTTGTTTATATGAAGCATGCATATTTATTATGGTCTTTCTATCTTGCCTTAGTTTATTTTATCAAGCAGCAGTATATATATAAACTACTGAAATAAACTTGCCACCGATCGGTGGCTTTTACCTGTCCGTCTGAACCACCTGCACAATACTTACCATGCCTTCCCTGCCACGAAGACACAAGTTATCTTGCAACATGTTTAAATACACGTGACGATCACTGGCTAGGAGCCATAATGGATGAGTTATAGTCGTTGAGCAAGGATGGTATACAACGAAGCACGTGAGGCACTACACACCATCTCGTTCGCACATGAGACTATCGTAAAGTTCTTCCCAGATCGGATCGATGCCAGTGCCCCAGCAACCATCCGCAAGAACCATTGACCCTATGCACAAGTTGTCCGTGATCAAACGGCGTTCACGTTAAGTTATCATTTGATGTATTGAGGCAATATGAGTACAAGACAAGCAACATTGCATGATTCATTTTGCATAGTCTTCCTGAACAATTATTCGCAATACAAGGTATGATCCATACTTAGCACAATTTATAGAAGAAGATACATTCTAACTAAAATTGAAGCATGTATAGAATATTTTGAAATGAACTAGCATACAATAAGATAACCGTTCACAAGTTTAGTTGAGAAGCAATATAATCCAAGTCTATTCCCTTTTTATGTTGACATCTTTTAGTTATTACTTGGTATCGTCTGATCGTGACAAACAAGGATGCAAGATTTTTAGGTGTGAAGACTTGGAAGAAGGGCTAGCTAATCGGGATGGTAGCCACTCACTTAGTTGGTTGGAAGGGAGAAGGAAAGAGGTGCTTCAAGACTCCGCTTGTATGTCGCCTACTGGTCGTTCACCTGCATCCACGAACAACTTGATCAATACCTCTTCTACTTTTTCCAATCTAGGAATTGAAGTACAGTTCAATGAACGAAAATAATGAAATCCATCAAAACCGTTCAAGAAAACCCAAGCAAATCCAAAAACCAACTCAAGGCACAAAAGCAACAAGCGACAGCGAAAGCTGAGGCAACAAGGATGCAGCAGAGAGGTCCCTCCTGACTCTGTCTGTCATGACCCGCACCCGAAAATTCGGGCACGAGTGCGTGGGTACGTCCAGCCTACGCCGTAGAGTCGGCGGTAGTACGCTGTCTAGGTCATATCCACAGTTAAATAAAATCTAGCTCATTCACAAATAATGAAATAGGCAAAGATAATAACAGGAAAAGGAATGCTAAGATTTCAAATGAATAAATGTGACAAATAATCCAATGTTTAAATACATAACCAGAAGTTAAATCGGGGACAAACCCGATTACTAAGATGAAAGAAAAAATAACTACTGCTAACTACTCCGCAGAAGTAGTTTCCTGGGTGGGAACCGGCTCCTCAAATGTGTCATCTGCTCCCTCATAGGGGCCATAATAGGTGGGGGCATAATCCTCATCATCGCCTAAATCAACGGATCCAGTCAGGAAAGGAGCAAAGTACACAACGCACAACAAAGATTAAACTAAATATTTATGACAAGAAGGAAAAAAACTGTCTAAGTATCATGATAAGAATAGGCATAAATAAGAAGCAACAATAACTAAGAGTTAAATGCTATAAACAGGGATATGAGTAAAACAGGAATAAAATAAGACAGGAAAATAAAACTACAACAAGACAACAGGAACTGCAACAAGACAAGAACTATGTGTGTGAACTTGTGTTATTTAGAATACGTAGTTGGCATGTAGGGGTTTATAAGGCTAATTAGGCCATCATAGACGGCTATCAGTCAGGAATAATCGAGTATCAGGCTGGTGGTACAGTCGTGTACCAACAGCTAGCAGTCAGGACAGGGGGAAGGGTAAACTACATGCCTCCTAGTATTCTCCCACCCGACACGAAAAGCAAGACATAAAATCCCAAAATCCAATACTAAGTGTAATCATCAATGGTACTAGTAGAACAAGGAATTAATTATCACAATATAAAGATTAAACTTGAAGTGCAGGTACTTGCCTGATGTTTGGATCCAATTACAGTTGTGTGTCTCGAGAAATTTTCAGAAATGTGTCCAGATGCTGAAATAAACATTACCAACATGCTCAGAAGATATCAAATAGCTAAAAACGTCTGTCCTTGGGTCCAATTTGGAGACAAGGGCAAAAATGGCAGTTTCGGGTCAAAACGGGGTCCGCATGTGGCCCGCTTTGCACCGAAAAATGTGTCAGGGTCAAAGGTCTCCAAATTCACCAAACTTAGTGTCAACAGGTCAGGAACGATGATACGAACCCAACGGAACTTCCAGAATTGGATTCCGATGAGCCGATCACAAAATTGCCCGTCGAGTGGGGCCTGTGGGGCCCACGACACGTGATTTCGTCAACGTTCTCAGAATCAAACCAAACTTGGGTCACAGGACCAGCGTATCGCTACGAGTCCGATGGCGCAAGTTTTGTTTCGATCCGATGTGTGTACAGAAAGTTAGGATGTGATCCAGAAAAGTCAGATACGGGGCGGTGTCCGCGGATACGCGTTGATCACGGTGTGCACGCACACCCGAATCGACTTCTGCAAAATCCCACACATCCGTATCAACGACGCGCACGTATCTGTGAAGACCGCACGCGATCAAGTCGTCCCGTTTGGCAGGGCGTACTCAGTTCCGGGGTGAAACAGGGTCTGGTTTTTCCTATTTTTGGATCGCGGTGTGCGATCACCACAGGACGCGATGCCCCGAGCGGTTTGTCCGGGCACCGAGAGGGTCACACAGGCTTCGCAACACAATTTACGGAATTGAAATCGGAGATACGGGGTGCGAGATACGAGTACCTGAACGAGGCTCCTCGAAATGGGGTTTTCGGTGTCCGACACGCGTCCTGGATGTGTCCACGTGTCCGCGTCCTGCTGTGTCCGGGTCAGCCGTGTCCGTCCTAGGGCAGAGGTCGTCGAAGCTGCGCGGAACTGGCCGACGGTCCTCGAGGCGTCGCCGGGCTCGGGCGCGGGCGGAGGAAATGGAGGAGGAGGCGCTGGAGTCGGGTGGCTAGGCGCTGGAGGGGCGGAGCTTGCGGCTGAGGGAGGTGGACGGAGGGTTCCGGGCGCGGGGAAGGAGAAGAGGAAGTAGCCAGAGTCGGGTCACCGGAGTTAGGATTAGTGCTTGCGTTTGGGGGAGGAAGAAGGTAGGGGGTTATAAATAGGGGCTCTGGGCGGACGTGGCCGGGTGAGGCGGGGCCGAGGGTGTCGTGGCCCGCTCCGGCGGAGGCGGCGGAGAACCCGGGCGTCGCCGGAGGAATCGGTCGCACAGCGGAACGGGGGAGAAGGGATGGGGGACCGGGTCGGGTCGGGCGCGGGTTCCGGGTTGAGCGGACCCGCCCGACCCGCTAGGGGCTGGCTGGGCTGGGCTGCTGGGCTTCGGCCCACTGGGCTGGGCCGGGCCGAAAAAACACTAAATATTAATAATACTAATAATAACAAACAATTAATTAATTTATAATTAATTCTAAATGGTTTTTGGGTATTTAAAAATAGGTCTGAAGCCCAAAATAATCCAGAAAAATTACCCTATGTCCGGTTTTCTATTTTACACCATAAAATCATATTTTCATTAAATTTTAATATTATTCATTAACAATAAAAATCATTTAATAATTAGAACCCTGATTTTAATTACAGAAAATTCCCAGAAAATTCCAGAAAATTGTGAAAAAATCCAAGTTTAATATTTTTGAAAATTCAGGGGGTTTACAATCTACCCAACTTATAAAAATTTCGTCCTCGAAATTTAAAATTAAGCCATAATCTGTTAATCCTTCATTTACATAAGGCAAGTCAATCGCAACCTCCTTGCGATAATTAGAATCCTAATCATATCCACTGCAATCACTTCATGGTTAAGATGACTACTGTTCCAATCAGGAATTTAACCTATGGTTATCACTTCTTACTTTCTCAAATTACCCTCAGGTAAATTTTAGATTAAGTCCATATAGCATCTTCAAGATTTGCATACGCTTATAATTTGCCTCACGAGTCTAACTATCAAAATTTCCTCTAGAAGTGATTCGAGTCCAATAGTATTCCCATTCACAATTGTATGCTTCAACTTTTTAAATTTTATTCACATCCTTAATATTCCAACTAGGTAGTCCAACCATCAAATTTTAATTCTTAATTCAAATCATCAATTTGAAAATAAAATATAGTCCACCAATGTTCAAGTCTGAAATTCTATATTTTTATCCTCTAGATTTTCAAAATTAGAATGGCTTGAACCTCTCCCAATCTAAGCTTACTCGGTCACAATCTAAAGGAAATTTACCTCGAGTTGACAATGCACTGCTACCCAACTTAGACTTTACCCATCCATCACATAAGGCTATATACCTTAAGAAAATATTCCTTAATATGTTTACTCATGTCATTCAATCCTCGAAACTTCAACGCCGATCATATATGATATGTTAGATAATCCTCAAGTATGTGATCGGCCTATGGGACATATCTAGTATTCTCTGTGTATCAAACTTATACCAAGCACGAGATTTTGTCTTTCCGAAATAAGGGAAGACGAAGATCAATAATAAAGAGTTCAAGGGTGAGGAAATAGAATAGAAGTGTCGGGATCAAGACGTTTAAAGAAGTTAAATGAGAATTGTCAAAGCAGGTGTGGATTGAATCCTATCTTGGTAATTCCTATTCACATGCTCGTATTAATACGATTATATAACCGATATGATATGCTCAGACATGTCTAGGGCAAGTATATTTGTCTATTAATCACTACATATCTCAATCCACGTAAAGTATTATTTCGAAGGGCGAATCAAGCGCACTATGGTTGATCAGACCGTAATACACTGATTCTGAAATGTATTATTGTGGGCCTCCCCAATAATACACTTGTCATGAACAAGCTCGATAAAAAGTAAGCTTGCAAAGCTAGGCTATAGAATAGCAGCATAAGTCAAGTACAGCAAAATTAAGTGCGCTAGATGATGATGAAAGGAGGTAAAATTATTTAAGTTCACAAAATAACACACAATAAGCACATAACAAAAGACTCTACAATAGTTAAAAAGCATACCAGGTTATTAGCAAGTTTAAAATTACTAGGTTGGGGCTGAGGTCACGAACCAATAGGCACGAGCTAAATAATACTAGAAACAGTATCTACGAATCACTTACGTGCATTAGCTACTCCAGGAGTCTGCGCGTTCTCCACGGTCATCGCGAAAACTTGTCCGCGTCCTTGTGGTGGTGCCCTCTGCTGTTGTTGGGCTAGCTGGGAGAGTGCTTCTTGTGGTACCAAGGGTGGTCTCATTTCGGGTGCTGGTAGAGCATCTCGTGGTGATCTTGTAGGAACCTCGTCGCTTGCTGATAGATCCTTTACTCTGTATCCAAAATAAATGATAAGAGGCGCACAGGAATCAAGGCAGGATGCAAGTCAAGGAATCAATTCAAATTCGAGATAGATGTCAAGAACGATTCAAGCAAGTGGATGAGATCCTAAACTTATCCTTATCTTATTGCAGGCCTGTTCGGTCCCTGAGTTGAAACAGAACAATTTAGTCGTTGACCTGCATGGGCCACCATAAAAACGTGTCACGACCCGCACCCAGAAATTTGGGCACGAGTGCGTGGGTACGTCCAGCCTACGCCGCAGAGTCGGCGGTAGTACGCTGTCTAGGTCATATCCACAGTTAAATAAAATCTAGCTCATTCACAAATAATGAAATAGGCAAAGATAATAACAGGAAAAGGAATGCTAATATTTCAAATGAATAAATGTGACAAATAAATCCAATGTTTAAATACATAACCAGAAGTTAAATCGGGGACAAACCCGATTACTAAGATGAAAGAAAAAAATAACTACTGCTAACTACTCCACAGAAGTAGTTTCCTGGGTGGAAACTGGCTCCTCAAATGTGTCATCTGCTCCCTCATAGGGGCCATAATAGGTGGGGGCATAATCCTCATCATCGCCTAAATCAACGGATCCAGTCAGGAAAGGAGCAAAGTACACAATGCATAATAAAGATTAAACTAAATATTTATGACAAGAAGGAAAAAAAAACTGTCTAAGTATCATGATAAGAATAGGCATAAATAAGAAGCAACAATAACTAAGAGTTAAATACTATAAACAGGGATATGAGTAAAACATGAATAAAATAAGACAGGAAAATGAAACTACAACAAGACAACAGGAACTGCAACAAGACAAGAACTATGTGTGTGAACTTGTGTTATTTAGAATACGTAGTTGGCATATAGGGGTTTATAAGGCTAATCAGGCCGTCATAGACGACTATCAGTCAGGAATAATCGAGTATCAGGCTGGTGGTACAGTCGCGTACCAACAGCTAGCAATCAGGACAGGGGGAAGGGTAAACTACATGCCTCCTAGTATTCTCCCACCCGACACGAAAAGCAAGACATGAAATCCCAAAATCCAACACTAAGTGTAATCATCAATGGTACTAGTAGAACAAGGAATTAATTATCATAATATAAAGATTAAACTTGAAGTGTAGGTACTTGCCTGATGTTTGGATCCAATTACAATTGTGTCTCGAGAAATTTCCAGGAATGTGTCCAGATGCTGAAATAAACATTACCAACATACTCAGAAGATATCAAATAGCTAAAAATGCCTGTCCTTGGGTCCAATTTGAAGACAAGGGCAAAAACGACAGTTTCGGGTCAAAACGGGGTCCGCATGTGGGCCCGCTTTGCACCGAAAAACGTGTCAGGGTCAAAGGTCTCCAAATTCACCAAATTTAGTGTTAACAGGTCAGGAACGATGATACGAACCCAACGGAACTTCCAGAATTGGATTCCGATGAGCCGATCACAAAATCGCCCGTCGAGTGGGGCCTGTAGGGCCCACGACACGCGATTTCATCAACGTTCTCAGAATCGAACCAAACTTGGGTCACAGGACCAGCGTATTGCTACGAGTCTGATGGTGCAAGTTTCGTTTCGATCCGACGTGTGTACAGAAAGTTAGGACATAATCCAGAAAAGTCGGATACGGGGCGGTGTCCGCGGATACGCGTTGATCCCGGTGTGCACGCACACCCGAATCGACTTCTGCGAAATCCCACACGTTTGTATCAACGACGCGCACGTATCTGTGAAGACCGCACGCGACCAAGTCGTCCCGTTTGGCGGGGCGTACTCAGTTCCGAGGTAAAATAGGGTCTGATTTTTCCTGTTTTTGGATCGCGGTGTGCGATCACCACAGGACGCGATGCCCCGAGCGGTTTATCCGGGCACCGAGAGGGTCACACAGGCTTCGCAACACAATTTACGGAATTGAAATCGGAGATACGGGGTGCGAGATACGAGTACCTGAACGAGGCTCCTCAAAACAGGATTTTCGGTGTCCGACACGCGTCCTGGATGTGTCCACGTGTCCACGTCCTGCTGTGTCCGGGTCAGCCGTGTCCGGTCTAGGGCAGAGGTCGTCGAAGCTGCGCAGGACTGGCCAACGGTCGACGAGGCATCGCCGGGCTCGGGCGCGGGCGGAGGAAAAGGAGGAGGAGGTGCTGGAGTCGGGTGGCTAGGCGCTGGAGGGGCGGAGCTAGCGGCTGAGGGAGGTGGACGGAGGGTTCCTGGCGGGGGGAAGGAGAAGAGGAATTAGCCAGAGTCGGGTCGCCGGAGTTAAGGTTAGGGCTTGCGTTTGGGGGAGGAAGAAGGAGGTAGGGGGTTATAAATAGGGGCTCTGGGCGGACGTGGCCGGGTGAGGCGGGGCCGAGGGTGTCGTGGCCCGCTCCAGCGGAGGCGGCGGAGAACCCGGGCGTCGCCGGAGGAATCGGTCGCACAGCGGAATGGGGGAGAAGGGATGGGGGACCGGGTCGGGTCGGGCGCGGGTTCCGGGTTGAGCGGACCCGCCCGACCCGCTAGGGGCTGGCTGGGCTGGGCTGCTGGGCTTTGGCCCACTGGGCTGGGCCAGGCCGAAAAAATACTAAATAATAATAATACTAATAATAACAAACAATTAATTAATTTATAATTAATTCTAAATGGTTTTTGGGTATTTAAAAATAGGTCTGAAGCCCAAAAAAATTCAAAAAAATTACCCTATGTTCGGTTTTTTATTTTACACCATAAAATCATATTTTTATTAAATTTTAATATTATTTATTAACAATAAAAATCATTTAATAATTAGAACCCTGATTTTAATTACAGAAAATTTCCAGAAAATTCTAGAAAATTGTGAAAAAATCCAAGTTTAATATTTTTAAAAATTCAGGGGGTTTACACTGTCGCTAAGTCGATCCTGTGGGCACGGTCCACTGAATATGGGAATCGATTCCGAAAAAGAAAATCCATAACGATGATGAGTTCTTATTTTAATCTGTCCCGATCGAACGATACCATCTTGTATTTCTTAGCCGCGCTCCCCGAATAGGGGGAACGGGGCGCCACATCGAGGAGCCCATAACAGCAAGTAGTATCACCACTCCAGTATAAGTGCCAAAGCAAGTAGTATCATGTATTCTATTAGTTTAGTATATATATATATATATATATATATATATATATATATATATATAATCAGCCTATAGCATGTGTGTCTCTCCGCACCCAATGTAACCTCATGTCTCATGTCCACAATGTCTCATGTCCATAACACGCAAGATTATGACCTCTAGCTAGTACAACGAGTCATAATGATATCTCTATATATGCAAGTCTCATATCACAAATCCTGTAAGCCTATACAGAATCACCATGAATAACTCAAGAAAATTTTTGTCACATAAAATAGTATCAAGTGTCCTATTGTATGACGTACTTGGTAAAGCAAGCACGCAAAAATATAGGATCGTGGTATCAACTCTTTAAGTGATGTTACACGACTCCGCGTACGGCATCGACACCCAAATCTTGTTCGAACTCTAAGCAATATCTCACAGTCCTAAGTTAAACTGGTACATCACAGAAGTATATATATAGAAAGAACACAAGCAAATAATATAACATGATTTCTGCACGTTTGTCAAAGTATACTTGCCTGGGCTTTGAACTCCGTCAAATACTCCTGAAAAAGTAGAATCTCCAAGTTCGCCTCCGGATGCTGAAACAAATATCACCATTGCTCTCAGAATACTTAAAATAGCTAGGATTGACTACCCATAAGTTCAATTTGAACACAGGGGCAGAATTGACAGTTTTTGGTCAAAGCGGGGTCCACATGTGGCAACTTCTCACCAAAAAATGTGCCAAAGACAAAGTTCTCCAAAATTATGAAACTTAGTGTCTATGAGTCCAGAACTATGATACGAACCCAACAGAACATTCATAACTGGATTTCGATCAGCCGGTCACGAAATCGCTCGTCAAGTGGAACCGTGGGGCCCGCGAAATGATATTTCGTCAACGTTCTCAGAATTGAAACAAACTTGGTTCACGGGACCAGCGTAACGATGTGAATCCGATGGTGCAAGTTTTGTTACAAAATAACAAGCATACACAAAATTATGACGAGTGTCAGAACATACCGATACGATATTTTTTGACTGATATGCGTTGATTCCGGTGTGCACGCAGATCCAAATCAAGTTCCATAAAATCTTACACGTCCGTGTTGACGATACGTGACTTTTGGTGTTATTCACACACGACAAAGTCTCCTCGTTTGGCGGGACGCACCCCGTATCAAAAAAATTTAGTTTTAGGAAACCAAGTTTTTGACAGATTTTAACAGCAAATAAATTACAGCATACATCGAATTAAAAAAAAGTTTTTAAAGGAATTAAAACTAGGTTATGTTGTCTAAATTACTGTTTAAGTAGAATTTTAACTTCGTGTGCCATTATGAAGATAACGGGACTCAAACAAGCGGACTTGGGACAGTTTCTGATATAATAACTAGGTTATTTTTTTTCTGTATTGTGTCGCAATTTACGATCGACACATGACATGATAAACTAAACTATTTAAACATGGTTCATAGGGGTTATGTGGTCTTCATATAGGATTCGATGGTTCGTTGTTTGGATTACTGTCCAGGGAGATACATAGGTGAGAAGAAGGGTACCTCACTACTCGCTGCTGCTCGTGATGTCGGAACAACTGTTCGCTGCTGCTCGTATTGAGTGTTTGTGAGCCACTCATGAACTTCAATGGGATCCTCTTTGCCTGAAAAGGTACGGGGCTTCAGCTGACAGAAATCAGTGATAGATCCTGTCAATGGTCGTCTAGCTGGTGGGTTCGCCTACTCCAGTGCGGTCACTATACTATTCCTCAGGTTCTCTGACTAGCGTTGCTGGGCTTCTTGATGAACCTGCTGTTGTGCTTGCATCATTGTGTAGAATATTTGGAACATCTGTTGTCCGTCCATAGGCTGTCCTGGTAAAAAAATGGGCATTGGTGGAGTAAACTATGGCATGCTGGAATGTCGTCTCACAAGAACCGTCACCCTCACATTTTCTATTAAGGGTAGCTTGGTAATTAATACGGGTATTTTTAATCCTAGAATTTATTATATTTAAATATTTTACTTGTGTATTAATTGATTATTATATTATTTAATTATTGTTAGATGCTAGATTATTTTGGACTTTTGTAGTGGACCTAACCATTTAATTAGATGCATGAACCCAATATTTTAGTTTAGTTTAGATTGAGCCCATAAATTAGGCCCATGGATTAGGAGGATGGATTAATTAGTGAAACCATTAAACTAAAACATTCCATCCTTAATTAATTTCTTCATGAGAGGCCCCAAGGGGTGTTTTGGACATTTTACAATAGCTTGGGAGAGGGGTATATGGCCGGCTATAAGAGGAGGAGAGAGAGTGTCTCTCATTTTGTTTGGTTCATTCCAATTAGATCTACATTTTCCCCCTTTCCAAATTCCTTCATTCTTTCATTATTTTCCCACAAATTTTTTCCTAAATTCCTTCTCTATTCTTCAATTGAGGCTACTACAATAAGGATCTACAAGAAGGAAACAAGAAGAAGGCCAAGATCTACAAGGAGGAGCTACATTTCTTTATTTGGGGATTTTTTTATTGGGAATCCATCTCCCAATAGGTACATTTTAGTTTTCCCTCTTATAATAGGTTTTAAATCTGAGATTTAACCATAAGAAATCACCCCACATGCATAGGCTACCCATAGTATTTGATTTTAAGTTCATAGGAGACCTATGGTGGAAGTTATGTGTGTTTTTGTGTCAATTTTGGGAGAATTCCGAGATTGGCACATGTGGTGTTTGTCAATTGGTCAAATAGATCAATATGACATGTGATTGATTGTTTATGACTACTGTCATATCCAAAATTGGATACGTGTAGGCCGTATCTCATCAATTTGGTGATACGGATTATTTTGGGGATTTTTCTCCGACATGGGGATTTGTGCATATCAATTATTGACACATACACGTAGTTGTTATTATTATTATTCGTATAGTGCATATTTAGTATATTAGACTTGCTCGTGTCCTTCGGGATGCGTTTGGTTGTGTGGTGGAGCCGTATCGTAAGCATATTATAGAATGAGTGTGATACGGGTGCGGTGCACTCCACGTGTTTGGTTTATTGCCCTCAATTCTATGTATGCTTGTGTGTATATATATATATATATATATATATATATATATATATATATATATATATGATTTATTATATGATATATATATATATATATATATGCATATGAGTTTATATATATAGGTAGATGTATATATATCTATATATCTATATGGTTAAATATATATATGTATACATGTATAATTGTTTGTGTATATATGTCTATATATCTATACGTTATATATATATATATATATATATATATATATATATATATATATATATATATATATATATATATATATATACAATCACACATAAACAACTGTAGATATATATCTATATGGTTAAATATAGATATGTATACATGTATGATTGTTTGTGTATATATATATATATATATATATATATATATATATATATATATATATATATATATATATATATATATATATATATATATATATATATATATATATATATATATATATATATATATATATACAGTTGTTTATGTGTGATTGTATATATATAGTAGAGAGAGTGTATATATATATATATATGTATAGAGATAGATATAGATAGATGAGTATATATGTATGTGTGTTATGTGTTTGAGTTGTCTCTGAGTGTGTGCATTTGGTATTAGTGTATAGCAGTGAGTGAGGGGAGAGCACACAACAATGTGTGCAGTAGTATTTCAGCAATGAGGGACAACAGCTCGGGACAGAGGGTAGTAGCTGAGCCATTCAACTCGTGCACAGCACCGGCAGTGTGCACTTGTGCACAGAAACTCGTTCACATAATCTGCAGCAAAGGGAGAGCAGCATGAAGTACCATTCAGCATCGAGCCACTGTACATCAATTGGTTCAGCTCGTGCAGCCAACTACAGGGAGTCTTCAGTACACCTTTGAGCCACTACAGGTTCTGCAACAGGCATACATCTCCCTCAGTGCAGCAGTTTCAGCAAGAAGGAGCAACTCATGCCTAGTGAACTGCATAGTAGTGAACACAAGGAGGATCTGCAGGTTTAAAAGTCACTGTAGGGGACTCGAGGCAGTCCAACAACTGAGAAACAGTATCACAGTGCAACAGGGAGTCATCAACAGCAAGGTATCAGCAACTGGGCAATGCATAGCACAATATCAGGTATCGGTTAGGTAGTTTGAGCAACATATCAGGTATCAGTGTATCAGTCAGTATCAGTTAGTTTGGTATCAGGTATGGGTTAATAGTTTGTAGATAGTTAGTAGGTTTAATATATAGTTTGCTATATATATGTACCTGTGTGGATATGTAGTATTATATATAGTTAGTTAGATATGTATGTTTGTATGTAATAGCAGTCAATAGGTTAGTTTAGTTAATTAGGTAGTAGTTTATGTTAGGGTAGTTAGTGTAGTGTATTAGTTAGTAGTTAGTATCTATGTATTATATTGATATATATTATAGTATTAGTATATGATAGCATATAGTTTGGTATATGGGGTTATTTATATACTAGCTATAAATGAGGTTTTAAATTACCTTGAGATACCAAGGTTGTAAAACCCCTAATTCTTAAATCCGTATTTACCTTTTTTTATTATCAATTAATAATTTAATTGTAGTAATTATGAGCAAAATAGAAGAAATAGATTTTATTTAATTTTTATTGGAGGTGTTTATGCATTTAGGGGATTTATGGAGCCTTTATAAATTTTTCCTAATTTATTTCATGTAGGAGACCCTTTGGACAGTTGCTAGCTTAATGGTATGCATTAATACAAATTCTAGATTTTTCTATGTGTGTGTATATATATATATATATATATATATATATATATATATATATATATATATATATATATATATATATATATATATTTAAAAGAAATGAAGAAGAAAAGAAAAACAAAAACAAAATTCCCTTAATGGATCCCTAACCCGTTAACCCATCTACCCCAATTACTAAAACCCGTCTAACCCCTTAACCCCCGGCCCCTCCAGCATAACAAGAGCAGCAACATCAGCCCATTCATTGCCTACCCGCGCGGCTTCTCACCGGCGATCAAACCCCCCCGTTGTCTAGTTCTCTCTCTCTCTCTCTCTCTATATATATATATTCACATCTCGACCAAACCCTAAACCTAAACTCATACTTACCATCTAAACCCCGCCGCCCTCAGCCAGCGAGACCACCGGAGAACCGCCCAGTCCAGCCGCCCGACCGACCGCACGACGACCGCGACCCCGTGCAACCCCGCGCACTGACAGTTTGGACAGCAACTTACCTGTGTTCAAGCCCTGTTTCCCGTCACCTCGCTCAACCAAACTCGACCCCGTCTTCACCGGTACGTTCACCACTTAACCCCCTTCAATATCTGTATGATAGTTGACCTCGAACAGAGCGTAACCCTAGGCGAAAATAGCGTCCAAGTTGACAAAAAAGACAACTTTTGGGTATCGTAGAAAACTGCGGTGACTACCTATGTTCCCGGATTCGTATCTCCCACCACAGAGATCCGAATTCGATTTTTCTTTTTGATATACGGAGACCACTTGACCTAGTTTAATTTTTGTCATTTATATTAAGTTATTAATTGATGTGTGTAGAATTAAATTAGTTAGAAAACCCCAAAAATATACTTTTTCTAGATTTCTAGAAATTGCGATACGGAGCGCGCCCCGCCAAACGAGACTGCTCCGTCGTATACCAAGTGTACAAAAAGGTGCGCGCAGTATACCCGGACGTGTGAGATTTCTCGAAAACTGATTTGGATGCGTGTGCGCGTCGGAATCAGCCCGTATCCGCAAACTTTTTCCGTATCGCAACTTTTGCAAAAGCCCTGCGTATTTAGTGCTCGCTCGTCAGAATATGACAAAACTTGCGCCACTGGACTCATGGTAATGCGCTGGTCCTGTGACCCAATTTTCAAGCAATTCTAAGACAGTTGACCAAGTCGCCAATTGGCGGGCCCCACGGTTGACTTTTTGGGCAAAATTGTGTTTGGCTCACCGAAATCCACATTTGGACATACCGTTGAGTTCGTACTGACTTTTAGAGTTTGTTTGACCTATAATTTGTCCCATTTAGAGACCTTTACCCTTGGCATGCTTTTCGGTGCAAAATGGCCCACATGTGAAGCCCGCTTTGACCCAAAATTATCGTTTTGCCCCTGTGTCCAAATTGAACGAAAGGGAAGTGCGTTCTAGCTATTTTTCTTATTCTGAAAACATTGATGATATTTATTTTAGCATCCAGAGACATTTGTTCTGAGGCCATAGCTTCTGGTCCTGTGTGTTGGACATCTGGACGTTATATTTTGCAGCTTCTTGCCAGGCAAGTATACCTTGCTTTGTTGTACTATTTAAATTCTGTAATATTAGTTACATGTTTATATTAAATAACTGTGTGCATCCGAGAGAGACTCGGGTGCAGTCAACGAATGCGTTGACGTTAGGACTTGTGTCTGACCTAGTGTCTAGTAGACTCACCTAAAGTTGTGGAGTTATTGGTATGACTCCCCAGGCCTTGACATATTTCTTACACGTATTGTGAGTCTCATGTAGGGCACAGGCTTGCGTATATGGTTGGCCACCTGTACGTGTAGGCGTGCGACAGATAGGGAATAACTGCTATTAACAATGCATGTTAAAAGACTTAGCAGTTATTAGTAGTCGAAGCATAGACTATCGTGGTACGATGGTCCAATTCTTGTCCTTGTTTGGTTGTAAGGTTGGACTATGGTTCTGACGATAGACTATGAGCCAGAGTTACGACGCCACGGCGTAGTAGCTAAAGCGTGTTGTGGATACAACATGCATAGATCATTGGGCGGGGAGGACAACTAGTAGGCTTATGGGACACCCACTTCCTCTATGAAGGTGCCCCGTTCGACGAAACGGTATGAATGTTATATATTATGTAGATGCCCCATTCTTTGGAGCGGCATGGACGTTATATATTATGTAGATGCCCCATTCTTCGGAGCGGTATGGACGTTATATATTATACAGATGCCATGCTCTTCGGAGATGGATATTCTTATATTACCGCCCTCCTATGGGGGCATATGTGGCATATACTAGCCAGTTGACACGATTGATGAATTACGTCAGCATATGTCTAGCTTACACTTTTCCATACACTCAAGTTGTCCTCAAGCTGTATTTTACTTAGATGGTTAGGTCACCCTGGATTTTTCACAGTATTTACTTTATGGCATGCTTTTATGTATCTTGTTATGTCCCTCTGAGGACCTGGTCCCTTTTCAGGTGTAGATGCTCATGAGTATTCACAGGAGCGCAGGTCCGGACTGGTTACTTATATTCTGTGCAGGTCTTCTCTTCGAGTCTCAATAGCTGGTAGTTTTTGTACTCATATTGTATTTATCTTGATTATTCTTTATTCTAGTTCGGTAGTGGATTTGTTTCCATCTGACTGTCATCTTTAGATACTTCATATTGATATCTAGTTCAAAGATACTAGTCATTTATTTATATATGATTTCTGTGGATGAGATTCAGTTATGCTCTGAGATATATATGTTTACTACTTGTGAATTGTTATTCATATTACAGCGTACGTGTGTTATGGTTTCCATATATTGGAGTACCATATTCATACGGCTGGCATGCTTACGTGTCCTAGTCCTTCGTATTTTGGGACTGGGGCGTGACATATTTTTAGTGGTGACCCATGCAGGTCGAGAGCATATTGTCTCGGTTACGTTACTGTATCGAGCAAGCCTGCAGATAGGATTAGAGTATAGGATCTCATCCATAATTGACTATGACTCATATTTCTTCTAATATATTCTATTTGAATGACTACATCCTGCTTGATTCATGTACTTCCCTAATAGTTCACTGAGTGTAGCCTTCTGCTAGAATATAGGAATCCCTATTGTTAGGATGATAATTAGGATAATATTCCTATTAAGAGTACAACTAGGATATTGGCACATCACTGAGTTAGAATACTTAATGTACCCTAGCACCCTTACCTGTAGATGGATTGACCATTATCCCTTGATAATTAGGGATGACTTAAGAGTAGTATAGGCAATACTAGGGCTAGCTATGAATTTGACCGTATTGTTTGACCCTAGCATTGAGGGACCAATAGAAATCCAAGGTTGAATATTAGGACCCAAAACTTAACTCTTATAGTGAGATAGTATTGGAGAACTATAAATTTAGATTCTTGTCTTGAGATTAGCAGACATTACCTTAGGAAGCCAAGAGCAATGCATAGTATGTTTCCTTGATCATACCTCGAACACATATATTAGCATACAACCTACCCTTAGGAAAACCATGATCTTATCTAGAGTCTTCCTATTTTTAATTTTATATCTTGTTCTCTACAACCTTAGCACTCGCTATTTGTTTGACGACTAATTATGCTTTTTTCTTCTTCACCTTTTAACTCGTGCCACCTGGCACTTCTGATTATAGGCCAGATGAATTCTCTTATGTTAAGGATATGTAGTTGCTAGGATTATAGTTGTCAATGTTAAACTTTGAAAAGTTGTGCTTGATAGTTAGAATTTGATAGTTTTGAGTTGTTCTTGTAGATTATAACTTGATGATTACCCTTAGTTTTAAATCGCATAATTCGTATCCATAACCCAATATAGATATATCCTCTTTTCACTTAAGAACCAGTAGCTCTTCCATTTTGACTATTGACACTTGTTCTATGAGCACTATGATTAAAACTTAAGGTGACCATTATCGATATGATACAATAGGATGATTTTCTCGTAAACTCCGATAAGAGTTTATGCTTTATTTACAAGGACAATATTATTTTGTAGAATCCCCTTAAGACTGTCACAGTATTAGATAATTGTTATAAGTTGGGTAGTATGCCCTTAACCTAGTATCACATAGTCCTCTTGACATATTATTGTAGTATAATTGAACGACATTAACTATATACTAGCATAAGATGATAGTGTTTATTCAGACGGTAGAACTTAAGGGCCCATATCCCTATTTTGTCGACTAGCAGCTTAGACAAGGTGTTAGTACTACAACTGTATAGACTGTAGAGTCTTATTTTTATTTTGTTTTATGAACTTGAATTATTTGTACCTTATTTCATCATGATCTAGCACATTTATATCTTATACTACCTTGACTTATGCTGCTATTTTATAGCCTAGTTTTGCAAGCTTATTCTTTTATCGAGCTTGTTCATGATATATGTATTAGTGGATGCATAAATTAATACATTTTAGAATCAGTATATTAAGGTCTAGCTAACCTTGGTGCGCTTGGTTCGCCCTTCGCATAACTACTTTACGTGGATTGAGATATATAGTGACTAGTAAACAAATGTACTTGCCCTCTAGATATGCTTGAGCCTATCATATCAGTTACATAACTGTACTGATACGAGCATGGGAATAGGAATTACCAAAATCAGATTTTAATCCACAACTGTCTTGACAATTCCTTTTTTACTCCTTAAATGCCTTGATCCCCATACTTCTATTCTATTATCTCCCCCTTGAACTCGTTATTATTATTTTTCGTCTTCCCTTATTTCGGAAAGACGAAACCTCGTGCTTGGTATAAGTTGGATATATAGATAGTACTAGATATACCCCATAGGCCAACCACATTACTTGATGATGATTTCCGTAATTAAGGGCATATCATAGGTAATATGTTGGTGTTCACCTTGTTGAGGATCGAATATCATGATTAAATAAGTTGAAGAAATATTTTCTTAAGTGTATAGCCTTATATGATAGATGAGTAAATTATAAGTGGGTAGAAGTTGCATTGTCAACTTGAGAGAAATTTCTTTTAGATTGTGACCAAGCAAGATTAGATGGGGAGATTCAAGTCATTTTAATTTTAGAAAATTTTAAGAATGACTAAGATGATGAGGATTTAATAAATTTTGAAATCTTGATAATGAGGACCAAATATTTATACTTTGAGCACATGATTTAAAGTTTGAATGTTGAAAATTGAATCATTGATTTAAATATTGAGGATAAATATAGAATTCTAGGCTTGAACAATTGGTGAAGTAGATATAAAATTTTACAATTGGATGATTGAATTAAAAGTTAAATTTTGATTGCTGGATTACCTATTAGAATTGTTGAGGATGTGAATTGAGTTTAAAAATTTGAAGGATACCAAAATTCATAAGGGAAAATAGGAATAATATTGGATTAGAATTATTTTCTTTTAGAGGAGATTATGATATAGTTGGATCTCGTGATATGAAATTGATATGCGTTATTTAATTCTTGAAGATGTTATATGGATTTGATTTAAATTTGGATATTGAAAATTTGAAAAAAAAAGTGAGAAGAGAATACAATAGGTTAAATTTGGATTGGAACAATGATTGTCTTAACCTTGAAGTGATTGCGATGAATTAGAATATATTTTAAATTTTGGAAGAGATTGTGATTGACTTGCCTTATATGTGAATGTGAAGGAATTATCAAATTATGCCTTATTTTAATTTCGAGGATAAAATTATTTTAAGTTGAGCAGATTATAAACTCCCTCACCTGAAATTAGGCCTATCTGTCTTAGATAGAGAGATTAGGGCTAATTAGAATCCAATTAAAAATTGTCACACCCCAGTCCAAAAATACATGGGACTAGGCCACGTGACATTGGCCAGCTGACACGTCTCCGAGGATATCCTAATTTAATGGATCCTAGCGAAGCGTGCTACGCTGTCCTAAATCTAACAAGTCTAAAAATATCATACAACAGGTAGAGTCTAATCTCATCCACAAATACAGCAAGAAAATACTGAAATGAAATACTGGAATATAAGACAGAGTCGAATTTCATAGTACAAACCGAAATATGTCTGGTGGGAACAAACCCACTACAAATGATGAAATAGAGTACTGAAGACAGAAATAAATAGTGCGACTAGAGCAACTGCTATCTGGATAAGAATCTCCAGTTCTAGGCGAAAGGCCTACCAAGTAATCAGGGGAACTCTGACGGTAGAACCTCTAGCTCCTCCTCTAGAGCGTACCTCGTCTCCACTCCTGGTTCGTACACAGTGGGGTAGTATGCCTCGTCCAAATCTGGAAGTGAACCAGGTCCTCAGAGGGACGTAACAAGATTCAAAATGCATGCTATAGATAGTACTGAATAAAGTAAAGGGGTGTGCTAACCCATCTAAGTGAGACAACCTCGGAACATATAGGTAGGTGTAGGCATAACGTCCATACTCCGAAGAGCATGGTATCTGTCCATGTAACGTCCATCATTCCGAAGAATGAGGTATCTGCAATGTATATACATCCGTATCACTCCGAAGAGTACGGTATCTGAATATAGGAAGTCATCGGATCCGTGGCTCCTCTGGATACGACGGAGTCTGATGTGTGTATCCCATACGTTTATCAGTTGTCCTCCCCGCCCAATGTGGATACACAAGTCGAATACACGACGTGAGTATCCCATATCTATATGCCAAGTCACATCTAACTATATTCCTCTAGATTACGTGCTAGTCCGTGATGCATGTCGTACGCACCGATAGCGAATCGGGTACGCGGACCCGCATCCCAATATGAATTTACCATCGTGATATGTGTACAAGTGTTATAGTCTAGAAAGATATCAGAATATCCTCACAGTAGTTTGTGAGTCAACTAGCTGCTAGGTCAAGTACACTACTCATCGACGCATTCGTCGACTGTACCCGAGTCAATCTCGGACGCGCACAGTCTATGTATATTGCAATATTTATCATTTAAATTAAACAGAAATCTAGCAAGGTATACTTGCCTGAATCCGGTAGCCGCGAATGCCAATGTCCAGCTCCTGAAGCCTCGGCTGTACGGTCCAGCAATCCTATATATGATATAACAATATCAACATCAGTCGCTACAATAGCACGACCAAGACACACTACTTGCTGCAATAACTGACACAGGGTCTTGACTGTACATTTAGTGGGACCACGTAGTACATATATTTATATATATATATATATCACATATACTTATGTATACATTAATACATATTTAAATATAATAAAAAATATGTATGTTTTAATAGTACATTTAAAATAGCACTTTACATATTACTTAATAATATGTACACATACACATTCATTAAATATATTTACATATATAAATACATAATACTATATAATTTAATACATACTCATATATTTATATAACCATTTATATATATAAGTACATATATTCAACATGTATAAATATAGTATACATATATATTTATATGTATAATATACAAAAATAGAAAGTGTAATCATATATAATATATACTAACATATATTATATTAATACACAAAGTATAAATATATATATATATATATATATATATATATATATATATATATATATATATATATATATATATATATATATATATATTCATATATTTATTTAATACTCTAATATACTAAATACCAATATATATATATTTATATATACATATACATATATGTGAATAATACGTATAATATATTTAATACTCATATATAATACACCAATAATTTATATACTACATATAATATACTAATAATTAATATACTACATATAATATACTAATTTAAAGAATATATATTTATACACAATATGTATCAAATATATAATATTCTAAATACACTACGTATATATATACATACATATATATTTATATATATACACACAATAGATATTAATACATACTAGGTATTTAATGACAAGTATATAGTATATACTATACATATATATATATCTAGTATATAATAAAATATACAAAAAATAGTATTTATATATATAGAATACTATATTATACAGAAGTATATATATAATATACTGTATATATATAATATATATATATATATTCATATACAAACAGTATATAGGAAATGCAGTCCCTAATACTCGTATAAAATACCGTATATATATATATATATATATATATATATATATATATATATATATATATATATATATATATATATATATATATATATATATATATTTATACATACCGAAGTGTAGGAGGGGTCGAGGGGGGTCCGCCGGACAGGTTATCGCCGGCGTGGGTGGCCGGGCGGAGCTCCGACAGCGCGGGGGAAGAGTCGGCAGCAGCAGCAGCAGCAGTCTGTAGTCGACGGCGCTGCGGGGGTCATGGCGGCCGGCTGCGGCGTCGTCTGGGGGCGAGCCGCGGCGTGGAAGGAGGGGACTGGCCGATGGTGGTGTCGTTGAAGCACGGCGGCAGGGCGAGCTAAGGTGGCGGACTACGGAGGGCTCGGGTGGTCGGCTCGAGTTCGGGGGGGGGGTGAAGCTGCAGGTGAGGACGGGGGTGCTGGGGGTGGCTGTGGGCGGCGAGGTGGCTGAGGGCGGTGGTTGTAGGTGGGGGAAGGGTCGCCGGAGGGTGTAGGGTCATCGCGGGGGTGGCCGGAGGCGACGACTGGCCGGGAGGAGGCTGCGGGTGTTCGGGTGAGTGATCGGGCTGAGTTGTGAGGCTGTTGGAAAATAAGGTTTTGTTTAGGATTTTTGGGTTTGCGTGTAGGTTTAATATGATGTAACATGTCCTATATGTCGAAGAGAGGGGGGGCTGCCTTGGGATTAGGGCCGGCTGGGTATGTGCCTAGGGTTGTGTGAGGGTCTCCACATGTTGGACATGTGGCTAGGATTAAAGGTATTTCCAATGTAGGGTCAGGATGTGTCCTCCAAAAATTGATGTAAGTACATAAAAAATGAGGGGAATTCTTTTTGGTCTGGTCAAATAATGGGGGCTCTCTTCTTCATGTGGTTGGGCCAATGAGAGGGGGGCACCTCATTGCTAAATTGCACAAAGCCCCCTGAATAATTAGGAAATTGCACAAAATCTGGAATTGAGGACTTGATGTGACAAAACATCATGCTTGGTATTTTGTATTGGACTAGAATGGTGTATGGTATTTTGTATGAGGCTTGTGGGTGTGTGTGTGTGGGTTTGGGTTGGAGTTGGGTCTAATTTGAGTGAGGTTAGGTCACTACACTATTTAAATTATAATTAATGCACCGGGTGTCCCTAAATTAATTTAATAAATACAGGGGGTCTAAATTGGGTGGCACAAGCATCATTGGCATGGTAGGCTTAGATTATAATAATGTCATGATTAGGGTTGGTTAAAACAGGTTGAGGTTGGGTCTCAATTTAGATTGGAACGGACAACGAACGTAAATATATAATTAATTTAATTTACGTACGGACGTTTGTAACGACTTTTGTGCGACTAAAATCAGGCACAAAAATCAGTATCTGGGGGGTTATACAAGGGTCATTATGGTAGGTTAGTATGTCTAGACCAAGTGTATAGAATTTATTTCAGGGTAACAGCTAGGGTAGTGTCCTAAATATCGGGACAACGGTAAGGTGTCCTAAGTAATAAAATACTGCACAAATATTATAATACTTTGTATAATAAATCTTAATTATATCTAATTAACCCTAATTTTGGTTGAGGGGGTTTACAACATACCATCCTTAGAGCATTTTGTCCTCGAAATTAAAATAGACATATAGAAAAACTATTGATTGAAATAAAATGCTATCACATACTTAGGCCTTCGAAGAGATAGGGAAAGCGTTGCTGAATATCGTCCTCTCGTTCCCAGGTTGATTCACCTGGTGCATGATGCCTCCATGCGACATGAACTAGAGGGATAGTCAGGCCTTGCAGTACCTTCTCGCTTCGGTCTAGGATCTCTACTGACTCCTCCTGGTATGATAAACTCAGACCGATTGTGATCTCCGAGTAGTCAAGCACATGACTCGGATCCGGTATGTACCTTCTCAGCTGAGATACATGGAAGACGTCGTAAACTCCTTCTAGTGTCTGTGGCAAGGCTAACCTGTAAGCAACTTCTCCGATGCGCTCTAGCACATCGAATGGTCTGATGTACCTCGGACTCAGCTTCCCTCTAACTCCAAATCTGATGGTTCCTCGGGTAGGTGAGATCTTCAGGAACACATGATCTCCCACCTGGAATTCTAGGGGTCGTCGATGCACATTAGCCCAATGCTTCTGCCTATCCTGTGCTGCTCGCAGATGCCCTTGGATCTTCTTCACCTTCTCCACTATACGGACGACCAACTCTGGCCCAAGAATCTGCCTCTCGCCTACATCGCTCCAACATACTGGGGAACGACACTTCCTACCATACAATGCCTTATAGGGAGCCATCTAGATGCTCGCCTGGTAGCTATTGTTGTAAAAAAATTCGACCAAGTGCAAATGGTCCTCACATGAACCGCTGAAGTCAAGCATGCATGCCCTCAACATGTCCTCCAGCGTCTGAATGGTGTGCTCGGACTGGCCATCTGTCTGCGGGTGGTACGAAGTGCTAAACTTTAGGCGGGTACCAAGACTCTCTTGCATACTCCTCCAAAAGTACGACGTGAACCTCGTATCCCTGTCAGACACTATACTGACTGGCACTCCATGCAGTCGTACGATCTCCCTTATATACATATCTGCCAAGACTTTCATAGATTGTCCAACCCTGAAGGGTAAAAAGTGGGCAGACTTGGTGAGTCTATCTATGATTACCCATACCGTATTGCGACCACTTGGACTTCTCGGGAAACCCGTAACGAAGTCCATGGTGATGTGCTTCCATTTCCACTCCGATATCGGGAGTGGTTAAAGTAATCCGGCAGACCTCTGATGCTCATCCTTGACTTGCTGACACACCAGACACTTAGCCACAAAGCGGGCTATCTCCCTCTTCATCCCATGCCACCAATAGTACTGCCTCAGTTCTCGGTACATCTTCGTGCCTCCTGGATGAATAGAGTAGGTCGAACTGTGCGCCTCCGTCATCAGCTCCTGACGAAGCTCTCCATTCGGAACATAGAGACGATCTCCACATCTCAAAGTCCCGTCCTCGTGTATATGCAGTCCCGTCTGTATTCCAGCCTCTGTCATCTTTCGAAGCCTCTGAAATCTGGCGTATGTCGGCAACACAGCCTTGATCCTCTCCACCAATGTCGATTGCACCTGGAAACTCGACGTCTGGCCGTCTACTCCGGGCATAATGACCTCTATACCCAACTGTTCTAGATCTATCAACAGATGTTGTTGGGTAGTCAGGAAAAATGCTATGGGATTCCTGCTTAAAGCATCGGCTACCACATTAGCCTTTCCCGGATGGTACTATAGCTCGATCTCGAAGTCCGCCATCACTTCGAGCCAACGTCTCTGCCTCTGGTTCAGGTCCTTCTGGGTGTAGACGTACTTCAGACTCTTATGATCGGTGAATATCTCCACGCGCTCCCCGTATAGGTAGTGTCTCCAAAGCTTCAAAGCAAAGATCACTGCGGCAAGCTCCAAGTCGTGGGTAGGATAGTTCTTCTTATGGGTCCTCAGTTGCCTAGAGGCATAGGCCACAACATTCCTATGTTGCATCAAGACGCATCCTAATCCTTTCCCGGATGCATCGCTATAGATCACTAATCCTTCGGGTCCAGAAAGTATGGTCAAGATGGGTGCTGTAGTCAGACGCTTCTTCAGCTCATCGAACGCCGTCTGACACTGTTCTGTCCAGGTAAACTCCTGCTCCTTGCGGGTCAAGCGGGTCATCGACTCTGTGATCTTTGCAAAGTTCTCTACGAACCTCCGGTAATATCCGGCAAGTCCTAGGAAACTCCTCACCTCCGAGACGTTGGTAGGGGTCGGCCACGTCTCTACTGACGAAATCTTCGCAGGATCTACCAAAATGCCTTCTCCTGAGATAACGTGTCCAAGAAAAGCGACACGATTTAGGAGAAACTCGCACTTGCTCAGCTTGGCATAAAGCCTCTCAGGTCTCAGCGTCTCTAGCACTAGCCTCAAGTGTTCCCCGTGCTCCTCGTGGCTCTTCGAATACACCAAGATATCGTCGATGAAGACTATCACGAACTGGTCCAGATACTGGTGAAAGACTCTGTTCATCAGGTTCATAAACACAGCAGGCACATTTGTCAATCCAAAAGGCATCACTAAGAACTCGTAGTGACCATAACGAGTCCTAAATGCTGTCTTTGGAATGTCTTCCCTTCGCACCTTTACCTGATGATAGCCCAATCTCAAGTCGATCTTTGTGAACACCACTGCTCCTGTCAGTTGGTCGAACAGATCGTCAATCCGCGGTAGAGGGTACTTGTTCTTGATAGTCAAAGCATTAAGGGCTCTGTAATCAATGCACATCCGGAATGTCCCGTCCTTCTTTGGTACAAACAACACTGGTGCTCCCTAGGGTGATGCACTAGGACGGACAAATCCTTTGATCTGTAACTCCTCTAACTGTAGCTTCAGCTTGTCAAGCTCCTTCTTCGCCAACCGGTACACAATTGAAGATATCGGTGCTGCTCCAGGTACTAGCTTAATAGTGAACTCCACCTCTCTATCAGGTGGTAGGCCTGACAATTCCTCTGAGAAAACATCCTCGAACTCTGCAACAATTTCTGGGGGTGCCGTCTCCATAGCCATGTAAGCTCCAGCTGTCTGTCCTACTCCTCGCTCGATGGTGCCCCGTATGTACTCGAACTTCGGGTGTCCTGGCAGTCTAAAAGTAATGCTACCCTTCTGGCAATCTAGTACGACATTGTACTGGCTTAACCAGTCCATGCCCAAAACAATGTCGAAAGTTGGCATTGGGAGTACCAAAAATCGTGCTCTCATCTCTCTACCACAAACTACTACCGAGTACGTTCTAATAGTATTGGTAACCGGTACGATGCCTCCTCCGGTAAGAATCTTCCAACTCTTAGGTAAGGGGGAAGTTGCTACTCTATGCATTGCTACGAAGCTACTAGATATAAAAGACAGTGTAGCTCCAGAATCAAACAGTACAGTTGCAGGTAATGATGCAACTAAAATTGTACTTGTAATAGCCTCCCCATCTGGTTCCTCCTCGATAGTTGCTAAAGCAAAGACTTGCCCGTGCCTCTGCCCTCCGGCTTGCTGTCTGGCCTGGTTGAACCGTGTCTCCTATGGGACCAAGGGTGGTCCTCTCTGAAGTCCTCCGGTAGCTGGTGGACGCTGACCTCCTGCTGGGGGTAGTATCCTCAAGGGTAGTGCTGCTAGCCTCTGTCCGGTCTGCGGTGCTGTATCTCTGCGCTGTGGGCAGTCTCTGGCAAGGTGCTGGCTCGCTCCACAGATCATGCAGAGCCCGAGCTTCTTCCGGCAGTCTCTAACAATGTGTCCCCTCTTGCCACAATGGTGACAAGTCGGGAGCTCCTTCTGCTGGTATGGCACTTTCCTCTGCTGCGCCTGCGCTCCTGGACGGTGGATCGGTCCTCCTACTCCGTGCTGGGCTCTGGCTGGTACGTTCGTGCTGGAACGTCTCGCTCCTCCGCCTATGGCCTCCTAGATCCTCGCCTATGATAGGACCTCTTCATAAGAGATCCTCGCCTGAGTAGTGGTATACCTCTACAGCTCGAAGGAAAGGCCATAGTGGAATCTCCTGGCCTTCTCCAGGTCGTTGGGTATCCGGGCTGTACCGAATCGGCTGAGTCGGCTGAACTCCGCATCGTAGGCGTCCACGGTCAAGTTCCCTTGCTCCAGGTGCAGGAACTGGGAGTATAGGGCATTCCTGACCGTAGCGGGGAAATACTTCGCATTGAAGTACTCCAGAAATTCCTCTCATATTTGTGTCTTGCCGACGCTGCGCTCCATAGAATCCCACCAGTAATGGGCGTTGCCCTTGAGTTGGGCCCTCACTGCGGTCATCCAGAGGTCGGGGTATAGCTGCGAACCCTCTAATAGCATCTCAGTGTTGGAGACCCAGTCTGAGATCTCCTCTGCAGTCTCCTTGCCCGAGAAGGTTCCCGGGCCCATCTGGCGGAAGCCTTGTACAATGCCCACTGGCTGGACAGGTGCAAGTGCTGCTGCTTGGGCAGGTGCCCTCTCTAGTACCGCTATCAGGCCCTGTCTCAGGGTCTCAGTCTGATGCCACTGTGCTTGCATCATCGTCTGAAAGAACTGGCACATCTGTGGCTATCCCTCCGCTGGTGGCATCTGGGGTGGAAATGGTGGAGGAGGTGGTAGTGGTACCTCCGGCTGCCTCATCGGCGTTCCCTCGGATGTCGGCCTCTCGAACTGCGGCATCGGAGTAGCCCTCGATGTCTGTCCCTCGAAGTACTGCATCGGGACAGTCTGGGATGTCTGGCCTTCTGGCTGCTGCGTTCCGTCATCGGGAGAGGTCTGATGCCAGTGTATCATCGAGGCCTGGGGGATCACCGGTGCCTGTGGCTGAGGCTGCTCTCCGGGTGGTCCCTGTGACATCTCCTCCCTTGGTGCAGGGGCTGATGGTACTATGGCACCATGTGTCTCGCGTCTGCTGCGTAGGTTCATCTCGCTGTAAGAGAAAGAACTTCATTAAAAGAGTACAAAATTAATCAAACAGGATGCAGATATTTTAAAATACGGAAGAGGTTCAAAGGCTTAATCAAGTGGATGAGACCTAATAATTTTTATCCTATTGCAGGCTCGCTGGGCACGTTACTATACCACAAGCGATAAATATTTGATATAGACCTGCATGGGCCACCACTAAAACCATGTTACGCCCCAGTCCCAAAATACACGGGACCAGGCCATGTGGCATTGGCCAGCTGACTCCGAGGATATCCCAATTTAATGGATCCTAGCGAAGCGTGCTACGGTATCCTAAATCTAACAAGTCTAAAAATATCATACAACATGCAGAGTCTAATCTCATCCACAAATATAGCAAGAAAATACTGAAATGAAATACTGGAATATAAGACAGAGTCGAATGTCATAGTACAAACCAAAATATGTCCGGTGGGAACAAACCCAATACAAATGATGAAATAAAGTACTGTAGATAGAAATAAAGAGTGCGACTAGAGCAACTGCTATCTAGAAAAGAAGCTCCAGTCCTAGGCGGAAGGTCTACCAAGTAATCAAGGGAACTCCTACGGTAGAACCTCTAGCTCCTCCTCTAGAGCTTACCTCGTCTTCACTCCTGGTCCGTACACAGTAGGGTAGTATGCCTCGTCCAAATCTGGAAGTGAACCAGGTCCTCAGAGGGACGTAACAAGATACAAAATGCATGCTATAGATAGTACTGAATAAAGTAAAGGGGTGTGCTAACCTATCTAAGTGAATGCAATGTAAGGACAACCTCAGAACGTATAGGTAGGTGTAGGCATAACGTCCATACTCCGAAGAGCATGGTATCTGTCCATGTAATGTCCATTATTCCGAAGAATGAGGTATCTGTAATGTATATACGTCCGTATCACTCTGAAGAGTGCGGTATCTGAATATAGGAAGTCATCGGATCCGTGGCTCCTCTGGATACGACGGAGTCCGATGTGTGTATCCCATACGTTTATCAATTGTCCTTCCCGCCCAATGTGGATACACAAGTCGAATACACGACGTGAGTATCCCGTATCTATATGCCAAGTCACATCTAACTATATTCCTCTAGATTACGTGCTAGTCCGTGATGTATATCGTACGCACCGATAGCAAATCGGGTATGCGGACCCGCATCTCAACATAAATTTACCATTGTGATACGTGTACAAGTGTCACGGTCTAGGAAGATATCAGAATATCCTCACAGTAGTGGGTGAGTCAGCTAGCAGCTAGGTCAAGTACACTACTCATCGACGCATTCGTCGACTGTACCCGAGTCAATCTCGGATGCGCACAGTTTATGTATATTGCAACATTTATTATTTAAATTAAACAGTAATCCAGCAAGGTATACTTGCCTGAATCCGGTAGCTGCGAATGCCAATGTCCAGCTCCTGAAGCCTCGGTTGTACGGTCCAGCAATCCTATATATGATATATTAATATCAACATCAGTCGCTACAATAGCACGACCAAGACACACTACTTGCAGCAATAACTGACACAGGGTCTTGACTGTACATTTAGTGGGACCACGTAGTACATATATTTATATATATATATATCACATATACTTATGTGTACATTAATACATATTTAAATATAATAAAAAATATGTATGTTTTAATAGTACATTTAAAATAGCACTTTATATATTACTTAATAATATGTACACATACACATTCATTAAATATATTTACATATATAAATGCATAATACTATATAATTTAATACATACACATATATTTACATATATTTATATAACCATTTATATATATAAGTACATATATTCAACATGTATAAATATAGTATACATATATATTTATATGCATAATATACAAAAATAGAAAGTGTAATCATATATAATATATACTAACATATATTATATTAATACACAAAGTATAAATATATTTATATATATATTCATATATTTATTTAATACTCTAATATACTAAATACCAATATATATATATTTATAAATACATATACATATATGTGAATAATACGTATAATGTATTTAATACTCATATATAATACACCAATAATTTATATACTACATATAATATGCTAATAATTAATATACTACATATAATATACTAATTTACAGAATATATATTTATACACAATATGTATCAAATATATAATATTCTAAATATACTACTTATATATATATATATATACATACATATATATATATATATATATATATATATATATATATATATATATATATATATATATATATATATACTATATATATATATATATTTATATATATATATACACAATAGATATTAATACATACTAGGTATTTAATGACAAGTATATAGTATATATATATATATATATATATATATATATATAATGAAACATACATATAAAATACAGTATTTATATATATAGAATACTGTATTATACAGAAGTATATATATAATATACTGTATATATATATAATACCCAAATTACAGAATATATATATATATATATATATATATATATATATATATATATATATATATATATATATATATATATATATATATATATATATATATATATATATATATATATATATATATATTCGTATACAAACAGTATATAGGAAATGCAGTCCATAATACTCGTATAAAATACCGTATATATATATATATATATATATATATATATATATATATATATATATATATATATATATATATATATTTATTTATACATACCGAAGTGTAGGAGGGGTCGAGGGGGGTCCGCCGGACAGGTCGTCGCCAGTGTGGGTGGCCGGGCGGAGCTCCGGCAGCGCGGGGAAAGAGTCGGCAGCAGCAGCAACAGCAGTCTGTAGTCGACGGCGCTGCGGGGGTCGTGGCGGCCGGCTGCGGCATCGTCTGGGGGCGAGCCGCGACGGGGAAGGAGAGGACTGCCCGGGGTGGCGTCGGTGAAGCACGGCGGCAGGGCGAGCTAAGGTGGTGGACTACGGAGGGCTCGGGTGGTCGGCTCGAGTTCGGGGGGGGGTGAAGCTGCAGGTGAGGACGGGGGTGCTGGGGGTGGCTGTGGGCGGTGAGGTGGCTGAGGGCGGTGGTTGTAGGTGGGGGAAGGGTCGCCGGAGGGAGTAGGGTCGTCGCGGGGGTGGCCGGAGGCGGCGGTGGCTGACCGAGAGGAGGCTGCGGGTGTTCGGGTGAGTGATCGGGCTGAGTTATGAGGCTGTTGGAAAATAGGGTTTTCTTTGGGATTTTTGGGTTTGTGTGTAGGTTTAATGTGATGTAACATATCCTATATGTAGGAGAGAGAGGGGGAGGCTGCCTTGGGATTAGGCCCGGCCGGATATGTGCATAGGGTTGTATGAGGGTCTCCACATGTTGGACATGCGGCTAGGATTAAAGGTATTTCCAATGTAGGGTCAGGATGTGTCCTCCAAAAATTGATGTAAATACATGAAAAATGGGGGGAATTCTTTTTGGTCCAGTCAAATAATGGGGGCTCTATTCTTCATGTGGTTGGGCCAATAAGAGGGGAGCAGCTCATTGCTAAATTGCACAAAGGCCCCTGAACAATTAGGAAATTGCACAAAATTTGGAATTGAGAATTTGATGTGACAAAACACGATGTTTGGTATTTTGTATTGGACTAAAATGGTGTATGGTGTTTTGTATGAGGCTTGTGGGTGTGTGTGTAGGTTTGGGTTGGAGTTGGGTCTAATTTGAGTGAGGTTAGGTCACTACACTAATTAAATTATAATTAATGCACCGGGTGTCCCTAAATTAATTTAATAAATACAGGGGGTCTAAATTGGGTAGCACAAGCATCATTGGCGTGGTAGGCTTAGAGTATAATAATATCATGATCGGGGTTGGTCAAAACGGGTTGAGGTTGGGTCTCAATTTCGATTGGAACGGGCAACGAACGTAAATATACAATTAATTTAATTTACGTACGGACGTTTGTAACGACTTTTGTGCGACTAAAATCAGGCACAAAAATCAGTATCTGGGGGTTACACAAGGGTCATTATGGTAGGTTATTATGTCTAGACCAAGTGTATCAAATTTGTTTCAGGGTAACAGCTAAGGTAGTGTCCTAAATATCGGGACAACGGTAAGGTGTCCTAAGTAATAAAACAGTGCACAAATATTATAATAATTTGTATAATAAATCTTAATTGTATCTAATTAACCCTAATTTTGGTCGAGGGGGTTTACAGAAATAGAACACGGCAATTTGTTAATTATACGAGATTTATATCACCAAGTGCACCTTACCATTGCTTCGATAATTGGAGCATTACACTAGCCATTGCCTTCCTACAAATTTCACAACCTTGTCCTAGACGTGACCGCCTACCGCTATGAGCTTGGTGTAACTTATAATGATGCTCTCTTGTGCTATATTTTAGTCGCACAATATTCATCGCAGATGTTTGTATTTAATTCTAAATAAATCCAACTTTGTACCTTGTGCATTCCAATTGAAATTGGAGACACAATCTTGACCCATTTCGTATTAATCCAATTTCTATCTTTGTTCAATTTTCTAATTATTGGATGTTTTTATGCAAAAGTGCATTGAGGTGTCCACACCATTAGATAACACATGAAGAAACCTATTTTTCGTTCATATATATTTTCTCCATGATTTTTTTAGAACGTGCAACGCACAACATCGTCCCTTATTTAAACCTAGCCTTACATTTTAAACAATGCAAATTATAGCCCCCAAACATTCCCATGACAATTGGACTTAGTTTTAATTTCGAGGACAAATTTTTTATAAGTTGGGTAGGATGTAAAACCCCTAATTCTAAAATCTGTATTTACCTTTTTTATCAATTATTAATTTAATTATAGTAATTATGAGCAAAATAGAAGAAATAGATCTTATTTAATTTTTATTGGAGGTGTTTATGCATTTAGGGGATTTATGGAGCCTTTATAAATTTTTCTTAATTTATTTTATGTAGGAGACCTTTTGGACAGTTGCTAGCTTAATGGTATGCATTAATACAAATTCTAGATTTTTCTATATATATATATATATATATATATATATATATATATATATATATATTGTCACCACCCCATTTCCAGAGCCGGGTATTTTTTTTATTTTTAATTTAGTTAATTGTGTATTATTTTTAATTAATTGTATTTGTAATTAATTATTGATTGTATTATATTTTTATTGATTGTTTAAGGATTTTGGCTAGCCTGGACCCATGTCAGACCCTAGTGGACCCATGTCCGACCCAGTCCACACCCCTATGAGACTTATTTTTGGGTTTAGAATATTTATTTTATTTTTAGAAGGTTAGTGGGAGAGATTTGGAGCTAGTTTGAGTGCTTTTGGAACCCGAAACCCGAAACCAAGTGAGTAGGGGCGTTTTGGGAATTTGGAAACTTGTAAAACCATTTTTATGTGTTGGCCGGCCCCTACCTACCCCCCCAACCCGTGAGCATCCAGCAGCCCCCTCTCCCCTTTGGTTCTACTTCTTCTTCTTCACTTCTTCTTCTTCTTCTTCTTCTTCTTCTTCTTCTTCTTCTCCACTACTTCTTCTTCTTCCTTTCTCCTTCACAAGTAAGTTTTCTTATTTTTCTTCCTTCCTCTTTCCATTTCTTCTACTTACTTGAACCCTAATCCTATATTTTTCCTCAACCTAGGTGGGTAGAGCTTAGATTTGGTGTTGGAGCTAGATTTGGGTGCTTGGAAGCTTGGTTTGGAGGATTTGGAGCATTTTGGAGATTTTTGCTTGGGATTCCAACTCCCAAGAGGTAAAACCTAATTTTCCCCTTGTAATTTCTCTTTTATAGTATAATTAATATTTTAGAACCTTCCTAGACCCTTAGGCTACCCGTGGGAGGAAGTTGGAACTAGTTGGGTAGTGTTTGGAGACTTTAACACTAGGTTTTGTGTCAATTTCGGGTGAAATCCAAATTTGACAGAATTTTGGGTGATGCCCTAGGTTAGATGGACCTAGGTAGACGTTGTCGGGTGTCTTGAGGGTGAGTGCGTGTCTCTGTTCGGACACGGAAAGCCGCGTCGCGGAGAAACGGGCGTTTCGGGCAAATTTGGGACTTTTCGTCGTCGCCGATTCTAAGTACGTGCGCGTTTCCGCCACGGACCTAGAATCGATGCGGGAGCACATTTTCTAGGATCTAGACATCGTTTAGAGCGCGTGGGTAAATTTTGGGCCGATTTCGAGTTCGTTTGGTATGCGTTTCAGGAGGTTTTTCGAGCCGCGCACCACGTGTTCGTCGAAATGACCGAACGGCCATTTCGACTTGGTTTCCTCGTTTCGGGCTTGTGTGCGCGTTGGGTTAGTATCGGAGAGTGTGTGCTAGAGTTTTCGAGTTATATTTTATATATTTTAGGGTGTTGGTGAGTGTCGGGGTCGTTGGGCGTGAGTGGGGCGTGTGGTTTGTGAGTTATTGTGTGTTGTGTTGTGTTAGTGTATATGTGTCTATATATATATATATATGTATATATTTATATGTATGTGTGTTGTGTATATATATATATATATATATATATATATATATATATATATATATATATGTGTGTGTGTGTGTGTGTGTGTGTATTAATATCTATGTGCTAGTGTATGTGTGTAGGTGAGTGTGTGTGAGTGAGTGCTTGTGTGAGTGTGTAGGTGAGTGTGTGTGAGTGTGAGTGAGTATTTATAGGTATATATATATGAGTTTATGTATATATGTATATATATTTATATATATATATATATGTATGAGGGTTTGTGTGTGAGGTTGTGTGTTTGTGAGAATGTGTGCTAGTGTGTGTGAGAGTGTGTGTGTGAGGGTGTGTGAGGTTGAGTGTGTGTGAGTGAGGATATATATATATATATATATATATATATATATATATATATATATATATATATGTTTAAGTGTGTGTGTGTGTGTATATATATATATATATATATATATATATATATATATATATATATATATATATTAGTGTATATATATATTAGTGTATATATATATATATATATATATATATATATATATATATATATATATAGATATATGTGTGTATGTATATATAGATATGTGTTTGTATATAATTATGTGTGTGTGTGTTGATTTGTGTTTGAGTGTGTGTGTGTGTTAGAATGTATATAAGTTAGTGTGTATATATATCTATAGAGTTATATATATATGTATATATATGTATGTATATATATATATAGTGATTTATATATATATAGGAGTGTGTGTCTGTGTGTTTGAGAGAAGAGGGGGGGGGGGCTGGACTGGAGCAGCAGCAGCAGCATGCTGCTGCACTGTGCTGCAGCTGCAGCAGCATAAACAGCAGCAAAGAGCAGCCACATCAGCAGTTTTGCAGCAGCAGGAGCAGCAGCAAGGTGAGGAGCAGGGGCAGCAGCAGTTTAAGCAGTATGCGAGGGAGGGAGAGAGAGAGAGGTATATATATATAGATAGATAGATAGATAGATAGATGTCTAAGATAGTTAGAATAGATAATTATATAGATGGTTTAACTGATAGAATAGATAGTAGGATAGATAGATAATTAGATAGATAGATAGATTCATAGATAGGTAGATATCTAGATCGATAGATATTAGATATCTAGATGTCTAGATATAAATAGATAAATAGATACGTAGATAGATTAGAGAGATAGATACATAGATAAATAGATTAGATTGATAGATAGATAAGATAAGGTATATGTGTGTTGTGAGATATATAATAAATAGGTAGATTAATAGATAGGTAATTAGATAGATAGTTAGATAGGTAAATACTAGATATAGATAACTAGTTAGATAGTTAGATAGATAACTAGATAGGTAGATGGATAGGTAGAGGGATAGCTAGATATATAGATCTATATATATAGGTATATACCTACTTAGATATATATAAATATGGTAGATATCTCTACTACCTAGCCTAGATTAATAACTAGGTGCATAATTAGTAGCTAGATAGCTAGTTAGAGGGGTTTTAGAGCGAAACCTCAATACCTTGAGATACCGAGGTATTTCAATACCTTAAGATAACCAAGGTATTGGGTTTCGAACGGGGTTTTTGAGCAATAACCTAGGAATAGTATTGGAGTAATTTTTATATGTATATGTGTATATATTTACGCGTGCTAGCATAGGTTTTAGAGGGTATAGGTGGGGTATATAGCCTAGGTTGAGGTATCGGATACCGAGGGTATCCCGGTATCTCAAGGAGACGAGTTTGTGAGTTTTCTAGCTTAATGAGCTCGGTTTGACCTAGAATTTCAGGAGCACCCTAGTTTGACCCAGACTTGACCGTAGTTGACTCGGTTGACCACCAAAGTCAACTTTTGACCTAGTTTTGACCTAGAGTTGACTTTTTGGACCTAGAGTTGACTTTTTTATTTGTTTAACTTATTAGAACCCTGTTTAACCTTGCTTTTCGTATTAGGTCCTTGCGACACCGGTTCGGATCGCCAGTTGCTCAGGACGTCAGGCAAGTACATTCTCTGATAGTTTTTATTATCTGATAATTATTATGATTCAGCTTCTAGTATAGTATCATCTGATTATTCTGGCACAACACGGGACACTGACTGATATTTCTGAATTTATTTACTTGCGACACATACATTTCATGTTTCTGGCCTCTATTCTGGAATCACTACAGGCATCACCTACAGGCATCATTCATGTTCAGGCTGGACTCATCTTGATTTGCGTGTCGGGTCTTGGATCCACTTGTATTAGTCGGGGCGGGGAAATACTCAAGTAGACATGTAAACATTCTCATCTGGAATCATCAGGCATCACTTCCTCTGGTCTAATCTGGAATGATAGCAACCGCGCACCCAGTGCGCGGTGAGCCGTACTTACCCCTAGCCGTTTACATGTCGAAACAAGTATTTCAAAGACAACGAGTTCATTCTTTATAGTCTGGACTCTCTTGCATTTCTTGCTGGTCTCATTTACATGTTTCTAGACTTGACTCACTACATATTTTTCATGCTGGACTCACTACACGTTATTGTGCACGGACTTGATCTTAGCTTAGATTTCCTGTATCTTGTAGTTATTACTATCTTGCTCTGATATCCATGCATCTTTACCTTTATGCACCAGTGATTTATATTTTCTTGTTTCATACTTGCTTCATTCTTCTTGCTACTTGCTATAACTGTTTTATAGTTTTTATCATTTGAATGGAACTGCTGTTAGAGATGTACTTGCTCCAGTCCTGACTGGACATATTTTTCAGAGTATCCGAAGGATTGGTGTCCGACGTTTTATGGACCTGAGCCTGTCGATGGTGCAGACAGGGACCCTCTAGTTTAGGGGTGATTTCCGGGTTGGTAGCCGGGATCACTAGGATCTTGTTGTTGCTTTTATTAGCTTTTAGCACCGGATTTGTCTCCGGTTTTGGATTGAGACCTTGTTTGTATATTATTTTTGGATGTTGTATTATTATTTTGATGTTGTGGTTGTTGTAGTAGTTGTTGTTGGTTAGACTTTATAGTTGTTAGATCTCTGTGTTATCTTATCGTGCTTAGATTCGTGATTGAGTATATTGTGATTATCATTTGATATTTGCTCCTCCGTTTGGAGTTGAGATCTTGATAGGTTTATATTTTGATTGTGTGGTTGCCCTCCTTTTGGAGAGGTCATGCCCGATTTTTGTGTGAGATTATTATCTAGATAGTTGACCTAAACAGCGTTCTACCGCCGATGCTGCGGCGTAGGCTGGACGTACCCAGGAGTCATGCCCGATTTTCTGGGTGCGGGTCGTGACACGTTTTTGGTGGCGGCCCCATGCAGGTCCCGATTCGCAATTAGTGCGATATCGTGGTGGTACAACAACTTAGTTGTACTGCTGCGAGCCTGTTATAGGATCCAAGATCTAGGATGAGAGTGTACTCAATCACGACTAGGAACAATTCCAATCTAATTATTCTGTATTTGTTTCTTTTGAAATATTACTGTCCTTCTTTGATGATATCGTATCTTGCGCCGTATTGACTTCTTTTGATCTGTGTTCAGGATGCCTTCGAAGACACGATCCCATCGTACCGTTCCAGTAGTTGCCACTGAGAGGTCTGCTACCTCTCGTCCAGCTCGTATTCATGCAGCTGCTACCGCTCCACTCACCACTCCTGCGGTCGAGGGAGCATCTGCTTCTCTCGGGGATCCTCCTTCACCTGTCGATCCGAGGACTACCCCAGTCGTTTCGGTGGTTCCTCTACCACTTCCTGCTCCAGTAGATGCCGCGCAGTTGTTTGCGTTCTTCAGGGAGATGATAGACGCGCAGCACCGTCAGGTGGATGTGATGAGATTGGGCATTGAGAATGCCCACCAGGTGGCCATGACGGCAGTGGATAGGGTGGCACAGATTCAGCCACAGGCAGATGAGATTCAGCATCCGAGGCCGGGCAGTATTATCGACTTTCAGAGGATGCGACCCAAGGAGTTCCGTGGTACAGAAGGGATCCTGTACGCGGATGACTGGATAGAGCAGATCGAGGGGATCTTCAGGCTGGCGCAGATTCCAGATAGCATGCAGATAGAGGCAGCGGGCAGTCAGATGTTCGACCTCGCCTTGACATGGTATCGCACAAATACGAGGATTGCGGCGCCAGGGCTTACTTGGGAGGCTTTTAAGAGGCTTTTTAAGGAGAAGTTTTTCCCAGATATGGTGCTGTAAACCCCCTAAATTTTCAAAATTATTAAAACTTGGATTTTTGCCAATTTTTTGGAATTTCCTGGGAATTTTTTGTAATTAAAATCAAGGTTTTAATTATTAAATAAATTTTAATGGTTAATAAATAATATTAAAATATTATGGAAATAATATTTTTGGGTGTAAAATAAAAAACTGGACTTAGGGTAATTTTTCTGGATTTTTTTTGGGCCTCAGACCTATTTTTAAATGGCTAAAAACCTTTTAATTAATTAATTATTTAATTAACTATTTTTTTTAATAATTATATTTATTATTATTATTATTATTATTATTATTATTTTTATATTTTATTTTTCCTTGGGCCGGCCCGGCCCAGTGGACCGGCCCAGCAGCCAGCCCAACCCATTCAAACCGGGTCGGGTCGGGTCTGCCCGAACCCGACCCGTCCGCCTCCGACCCGCTACCTCACCCCCTTCCCCCACGACCCGGCTGCCGAATTTCCCGCCGCCCCGGCCGGCCACGCGGTGCCCGCCGCGCCACTACCTCCCCGCGTCCTCCGCGGCCGGCCACGCCACGATCCCCCTCCCCTCCGCCTTGGCCGGCTTCCTCCCTCCTATAAAAGCCCTATTCTTCTTCTTCCTCCCTCACTTCCACCCTAACTCCGGCCACCACTCGCCACCGTTCCGCCGCCTCCCAGCTCCGCCGGCGACGCCACTCCCCGCCGACCTCCTCGCCAGTGCTACCATCTCCTCCCCTCTCCTCTTCCCTCCGCCTCTGCCCTCCGGCGCCCCAACAGCCCCCGCTCGGTCCAGCCACCCCCCTCGCCGTGCCTCCGTCGCGCCTCCGCTCGACCTCACCGTGCAGCGCCGCCGTCCAGAACCCCGACCCCGAGCCGCCCTAGCCCCGGACGGCCTCCCCCGCCGGCCGGCCATCGCCTGAGTCCGGAACCCTAACCCTAATCCTTTCCCTGTGTCCGACACGAGTCGGACACGTGTCGGACACGGTTTGACCCTGATTTTCGGGTCCCCTTCAGGTGCGTGTAACTTTCTGTTCGTAGCTCCATTTTTTATTCTGCAAATTGCGTTGTGAAGCCTGTATGACCCTCTCGGTGCCCGGATAAACCGCTCGGGGCATCGCGTCCTGTGGTGATCGCATACCGCGATCCAAAAACAGGAAAAACCAGACCCTGTTTCACCCCGGAACTGAGTACGCCCCGCCAAACGGGATGACTTGGTCGCGTACGGTCTTCACAGATACGTGCGCATCATCGATACGGACGTGTGAGATTTCACGAAAGCTGATTCGGGTGTACGTGCACACCGGAATCAACGCGTATCCGCGGACATCGCTCCGTATCCGACTTTTCTACAATTCGCCCTAACTTCTTGTACACTCGTCAGATCGAGACGAAAATTGCGCCATCGGACTCGTAGCGATACGCTGATCCTGTGGGTCAAGTTTGGCTCGATTCTGAGAACGTTGACAAAATCGCATGTCGTGGGCCCCACAGGCCCCGCTCGACGGACGATTTTGTGATCGGCTCATCGGAATCCAATTCTGGAAGTTCCGTTGGGTTCGTATCAGCGTTCCTGACCTGTTGACACTAAGTTTGGTGAATTTGGAGACCGTTGACCCGGACACGTTTTTTCGTGCAAAGCGGGCCCACCGGCGGACCCCGTTTTGACCCGAAACTGCCGTTTTTGCCCTTGTCTCCAAATTGGACCCAAGGACAGGCATTTCTAGCTATTTGACATCTTCTGAGCGTGATGGTAAGGTCTATTTCTGCTTTTGGACTCATCTCTGGAAATTTCCCCGAGTACAATTAATTGGATCCAAACAACAGGCAAGTACCTGCACTTCAAGTTAAATCTTTATATTATGATAATTAATTCCCTGCTTTACTAGTACCCTTGATGATTACACCTAGTGTTAAGAATACTGGATTTTATGTCTTGAATATTGGAGTTCATGTCTTGTTTTTTCATGTCGGGTGGGAGAATACTAGAAGGCATGTAGTTTACCCTTTCCCCTGCCATATTTAATAGCTGTTGGTACGCGACTGTACCCTCAGCCGGATCTCGATTATTTCTGTTTAATAGCCGTTTATGACGGCCGAATTAGCCTTATAAACTCCTACATGCCAACTATGTATTCTAAAACAAACACAAGTTTACATAGTTTCTGGATATTGTTATAGTTCTTGCTGACTGTTGTAGTTTTATTTCCTACCTCATTTATTTCTGTTTCCTCATATTCCTGTTTATAGCATTAACTCTGAGATATTGATGTTCTTTTATGCAACTTTCTCAATATGATACTCAATTTAATTGTCATAAATATTTAGTTTAATCTTGTTGTGCTTTGTGTACTTTGCTCCTTTCCTGACTGGATCCGTTGATTTAGGCGATGATGAGGACCTTGCCCCTACATATTATGGTCCCTATGAGGGAACAGATGACACTTATGAGGAGCCAGATCCCACCCAGGAGACCCCTGCTGCAGAGTAGATAGCAGTAGTTATTTTATTTTCTTGCTCTTTATCTTAGTAATCGGGTTTGTCCCCGATTTCATTCTAATTTCTGTACTAAACATTTGAATCTGTTGTCGCACTTATTTTATTTGAAATCTTAAGTATCTGTTTCCCTTTATTATCTTGCCTATGTTATTTGTGAATGAGCTAGTTTAGTTAAATATGGATTTGACCTAGACAGCGTACTACCGCCGACTCTGCGGCGTAGGCTGGACGTACCCATGCACTCGTACCCGAATTTTCGGGGGACGTGGGTCGTGTGCTTTGGAGAGCCAGTTCGAGGCACTCGTCCAAAGGAGCATGACGGTGGACGAGTACGCAGCGGAGTTCTGCCGTCTGGGCAGATTTGTGGATGGCTTGAGTGAGGCAGCTAAGGCGAGAAAGTTTTGCAAGGGCTTGGTTATGGCGGTCAAATCTTTGACCAGAAGCGACCGCGAGGCAACTTTCGAGCAGATAGTAGGAGATGCTCAGAGAGCAGAGGATGACTTGGAGCTTAAGTCCAAGAGAGGCAGGGATGATTCAGGCAGTGCCAGTGGTAGTGCGGGACCAGCTAAGCGTCCCTATGTGCAGAAGGCAGCGCAGCAGGGTCAGGATCAGAGGGTGCCCACTTGTGCCTACTGCAGGAAGGCAGGACACACTTGGGATATTTGTAGGAGGAGGCTGAAGGTGTGTTTGTTCTGTGGATTCGCTGCTCACCAGATGCGAGAATGTCCCACTACACCTCCATTGGGTGGAGCACAGGATCAGAGAGTTGGAGCTAGGCCACCTGTGGCACAGCATCATGCCCCACACCAGTAGAGGGATACACCCCAGCAGGGCAGGGCTTATACGTTGACGGTCGAGGAGGCCAATGCTACGGGTGTCGGGTTAGCAGGTCTGTCTCCTTGCTCTTCTTCCTGTCCTTTTCCATTCCTTGTGGTGTGCTTCATTAGTACCTGTTAGACTTTTCTTTGTGCTGTGGTAGATAGCGTAGTGACCCTGATTGAGACTGTGATAACACGACCAGTAGGACCCTGATCTTGCATGTTGGTTAGGTAGAATTTCTTGACTGTGATTGTTGGGGGTTTAACCTAGAGGGAGTGTGATTGACTTTAAATTTCGAGGACAAAATTTTCTAAGGAGGATAGGCTTGTCACCACCCCATTTCCAGAGCCGGGTATTTTTTTATTTTTAATTTAGTTAATTGTGCATTATTTTTAATTAATTGTATTTATAATTAATTATTGATTGTATTATATTTTTATTGATTGTTTAAGGATTTTGGCTAGCCTGGACCCATGTCAGACCCTAGTGGACCCATGTTCGACCCAGCCCATACCCCTGTGAGACTTATTTTTGGGTTTAGAATATTTATTTTACTTTTAGAAGGTTAGTGGGAGAGATTTGGAGCTAGTTTGAGTGCTTTTGGAACCCGAAACCCGAAACCAAGTGAGTAGGGGCATTTTGGGAATTTGGAAACTTGTAAAACCCTTTTTATGTGTTGGCCGGCCCCTACCTACCCCCCCAACCCGTGAGCATCCAGCAGCCCCCTCTCCCCTTTGGTTCTACTTCTTCTTCTTCTTCTTCACTTCTTCTTCTTCTTCTTCTTCTTCTTCTTCTTCTTCTTCTTCTTCTTCTCCACTACTTCTTCTTCTTCCTTTCTCCTTCACAAGTAAGTTTTCTTATTTTTCTTCCTTCCTCTTTCCATTTTTTCTACTTACTTGAACCCTAACCCTACATTTTTTCCCAACCTAGGTGGGTAGAGCTTAGATTTGGTGTTGGAGCTAGATTTGGGAGCTTGGAAGCTTGGTTTGGAGGATTTGGAGCATTTTGGATATTTTTGCTTGGGATTCCAACTCCCAAGAGGTAAACCCTAATTTTCCCCTTGTAATTACTCTTTTATAGTGTAATTAATATTTTAGAACCTTTCTAGACCCTTAGGCTACCCGTGGGAGGAAGTTGGAACTAGTTGGGTAGTGTTTGGAGACTTTAACACTAGGTTTTGTGTCAATTTCGGGTAAAATCCAAATTTGGCCCAATTTTGGGTGATGCCCTAGGTTAGATGGACCTAGATAGACGTTGTCGGGTGTCTTGAGGGTGAGTGCGTGTCTCCGTTCGGACACGGGAAGCCGCATCGCGGAGAAACGGCGTTTCGGGCGAATTTGGGGCTTTTCGTCGTCGCCGATTCTAAGTGCATGCGCGTTTCCGCCACGAACCTAGAATCGACGCGGGAGTGTATTTTCTAGGATCTAGACATCGTTTAGAGCGCATGGGTAAATTTTGGGCCGATTCCTAATTCGTTTGGTATGCGTTTCAGGAGGTTTTCCGAACCGCGCACCACGTGTTCGTCGAAATAACCGCACGGCCATTTCGACTTGGTTTCCTCGTTTTGGGCTTGTGCGCGCGTTGGGTTAGTATTGAGGAGTGTGTTCTAGAGTTTTTGAGTTATATTTTATATATTTTAGGATGTTGGTGAGTGTCGGGGTCGTTGGGCGTGAGTGGGGCGTGTGGTTTGTGTGTTGTTGTGTGTTGTGTTGTGTTAGTATATATGTGTCTATATATATATATATATGTATATATTTATATGTATGTGTGTTGTGTATATATATATATATATATATATATATATATATATATATATATATATATATATATGTGTGTGTGTGTGTGTGTGTGTGTGTGTGTGTATTTATATCTATGTGCTAGTGTATGTGTGTAGGTGGGTGTGTGAGAGTGAGTGCTTGTGTGAGTGTGTAGGTGAGTGTGTGTGAGTGTGAGTGAGTGTTTATAGGTATATATATATATATGAGTTTATGTATATATGTATATATATTTATATATATATATGTATGAGGGTTTGTGTGTGAGGTTGTGTGTTTGTGAGAATGTGTGCTAGTGTGTGTGAGAGTGTGTGTGTGAGGGTGTGTGAGGTTGAGTGTGTGTGAGTGAGGATATATAGATATATATATATATATATGTTTAAGTGTGTGTGTGTGTGTGTGTGTGTGTGTGTATATATTAGTGTATATATATATATATATAGATATATGTGTGTATGTATATATAGATATGTGTTTGTATATAATTATGTGTGTGTGTGTTGATTTGTGTTTGAGTGTGTGTGTGTGTTAGAATGTATATAAGTTAGTGTGTATATATATCTATAGAGTTATATATATATGTATATATATGTATGTATATATATATAGTAATTTATATATAAATAGGAGTGTGTGTGTGTGTGTTTGAGAGAAGAGGGGGGGGGGACTGGACTGGACTGGACTGGAGCAGCAGCAGCAGCAGCATGCTGCTGCACTGTGCTGCAGCTGCAGCAGCATAAACAACAGCAAAGAGCAGCCACATCAGCAGTTTTGCAGCAGCAGGAGCAGCAGCAAGGTGAGGAGCAGGGGCAGCAGCAGTTTAAGCAGTATGCGAGGGAGATAGAGAGAGGTATATATATATATAGATAGATAGATAGATGTCTAAGATAGTTAGAATAGATAATTATATAGATGGTTTAACTGATAGAATAGATAGTAGGATAGATAGATAATTAGATAGATAGATAGGTTCATAGATAGGTAGATATCTAGATCGATAGATATTAGATATCTAGATGTCTAGATATAAATAGATAAATAGATACGTAGATAGATTAGAGAGATAGATACATAGATAAATAGATTAGATTGATAGATAGATAAGATAAGGTATATGTGTGTTGTGAGATATATAATAAATAGGTAGATTAATAGATAGGTAATTAGATAGATAGTTAGATAGGTAAATACTAGATATAGATAACTAGTTAGATAGTTAGATAGATAACTAGATAGGTAGATGGATAGGTAGAGGGATAGCTAGATATATAGATCTATATATATAGGTATATACCTACTTAGATATATATAAATATGGTAGATATCTCTACTACCTAGCCTAGATTAATAACTAGGTGCATAATTAGTAGCTAGATAGCTAGTTAGAGGGGTTTTAGAGCGAAACCTCAATACCTTGAGATACCGAGGTATTTTAATACCTTAAGATAACCAAGGTATTGGGTTTCGAACGGGGTTTTTGAGCAATAACCTAGGAATAGTATTGGAGTAATTTTTATATGTATATGTGTATATATTTACGCGTGCTAGCATAGGTTTTAGAGGGTATAGGCGGGGTATATAGCCTAGGTTGAGGTATCGGATACCGAGGGTATCCCGGTATCTCAAGGAGGCGAGTTTGTGAGTTTTCTAGCTTAATGAGCTCGGTTTGACCTAGAATTTCAGGAGCACCCTAGTTTGACCCAGACTTGACCGTAGTTGACTCGGTTGACCGCCAAAGTCAACTTTTGACCTAGTTTTGACCCAGAGTTGACTTTTTGGACCTAGAGTTGACTTTTTGACCCAGATTTCACCGGTTTGACCCGTTTGACCTAGAACGACCCTAGAAGCCTATTTTTTAGTTATTTTATATCTGTTTAACTTATTAGAACCCTGTTTAACCTTGGTTTTCGTATTAGGTCCTTGCGACACCGGTTCGGATCGCTAGTTGCTCAGGACGTCAGGCGAGTACATTCTCTGATAGTTTTTATTATCTGATGATTATTATGATTCAGCTTCTAGTATAGTATCATCTGTTTATTCTGGCATAACACGGGACACTGACTGATATTTCTGGATTTATTTACTTGCGACACATATATTTCATATTTCTTGCCTCTATTCTGGAATCACTACTGGCATCACCTACAGGCATCACTACAGGCATCATTCATGTTCAGGCTGGACTTATCTTGATTTGCGTGTCGGGTCTTGGATCCACTTGTATTAGTCAGGGCGGGGAAATACTCGAGTAGACATGTAAACATTCCCATCTGGAATCATCAGGCATCACTCCCTCTGGTCTAATCTGGAATGATAGCAGCCGCGCACCTAGTGCGCAGTGAGCCGTACTTACCCCTAGCCGTTTACATGTCAAAACAAGTATTTCAAAGACACCGAGTTTATTCTTTATAGTCTGGACTCTCTTGCATTTCTTGCTGGTCTCACTTACATGTTTCTAGACTTGACTCACTACATGTTTTTCATGCTGGACTCACTACACGTTATTGTGCACGGACTTGATCTTAGCTTAGATTTCTTGTATATTATAGTTATTACTATCTTGCTCTGATATCCATGCATCTTTACCTTTATGCACCAGTAATTTATATTTTCTTGTTTCATACTTGCTTCATTCTTCTTGCTACTTGTTATAACTGTTTTATAGTTTTTATAATTTGAATGGAACTGCTGTTAGAGATGTACTTGCTCCAGTCCTGACTGGACATATTTTTCAGAGTATCCGGAGGATTGGTGTCCGACGTTTTATGGACCTAAGCCTGTCGATGGTGCAGACAGGGACCCTCTAGTTTAGGGATGATTTCCGGGTTGGTAGCCGGGATCACTAGGATCTTGTTGTTGCTTTTATTAGCTTTTAGCACCGGATTTGTCTCCGGTTTTGGATTGAGACCTTGTTTGTATATTATTTTTGGATGTTGTATTATTATTTTGATGTTGTGGTTGTTGTAGTAGTTGTTGTTGGTTAGACTTTATAGTTGTTAGATCTTTGTGTTATCTTATCGTGCTTAGATTCGTGATTGAGTATATTGTGATTATTATTTGATATTTGCTCCTCCGTTTGGAGTTGAGATCTTGACAAGTTTATATTTTGATTGTGTGGTTGCCCTCCTTTTGGAGAGGTCATGCCCGATTTTTGTGTGAGATTATTATCTAGATAGTTGACCTAAACAGCGTTCTACCGCCGATGCTGCGGCGTAGGCTGGACGTACCCACGACTCATGTCCGATTTTTCGGGTGCGGGTTGTGACATATATATATATATATATATATATATATATATATATATATATATATATATATATATATATATAAGAAATGAAGAAGAAAAGAAAAACAAAATGAAAAACAAAAACAAAATTCCCTTAATGGATCCCTAACCCGTTAACCCATCTACCCCAATTCCTAAAACCCGTCTAACCCCTTAACCCCCGGCCCCTCCAGCATAACAAGAGCAACAACAAAAGCCCATTTATTCCCTACCCGCGTGGCTTCTCACCCGCGATCAACCCCCCCCGCTGTCTAGTTCTCTCTCTTTCTCTCTCTCTCTATATATATTCACATCTCGACCAAACCCTAAACCTAAACTCATACTTACCATCTAAACCCCGCCACCCTCAGCCAGCGAGACCACCGGAGAACCGCCCAGTCCAGCCGCCCGATCGACCGCACGACGACCGCGACCCCGCACAACCCTGCGCACTGACAGTTTGGACAGCAACTTACCTGTGTTCAAGCCCTATTTTTCGTCACCTCGCTTAACCAAACTCGACCCCGTCTTCACCGGTAAGTTCACCACTTAACCCCCTTCAATATCTATATAATAGTTGACCTCGAACAATACGTAACCCTAGGCGAAAATAGCGTCCAAGTTGACGAAAAAGACAACTTTTGGGTATCGCAGAAAACTGCGGTGACTACCTATGTTCCCGGATTCGTATCTTCCACCACAGAGATCCGAATTCGAATTTTCTTTTTGATATACGGAGACCACTTGACCTATTTTAATTTCTGTCATTTATATTAAGTTATTAATTGATGTGTATAGAATTAAATTAGTTAGAAAACCCCAAAAATATACTTTTTCCAGATTTTTAGAAATTGCGATACGGAGCGCGCCCCGCCAAACGAGACTGCCCCGTCATGTACCAAGTGTACCAAAAGGTGCGTACAGTATACCCGAACGTGTGAGATTTCTCGAAAACTGATTTGGATGCATGTGCGCGTCGGAATCAGCCCGTATCCACGAACTTTCCCCGTGTCACAACTTTGGTAAAAGCCCTGCGCATTTAGTGCTCGCTCGTCAGAATAGGACAAAACTTGCTCAACTTGACTCGTGGTAACGCGCTGGTCATATGACCCAATTTTCACGCAATTATGAGACAGTTGACCAAGTCGCCAATTAGCTGGCCCCACGGTTGACTTTGTAGGCAAAATTGTGTTCGGCTCACCGGAATCCATATTTGGACATATCGTTGAGTTCGTACTGACTTTTAGAGTTTGTTTGACCTATAATTTGTCCCATTTAGAGACCTTTACCCTTGGAATGCTTTTCGGTGCAAAGTGGCCCACATGTGGAGCCCATTTTAACCCAAAATTATTGTTTTTACCCTGTGTCCAAATTGAACGAAAGGGAAGTGCGTTCTAGCTATTTTGCTTTTTCTGGGAATATTGGTGATATCTATTTCAGCATCCGGAGATATTTGTTCTGAGGCCATAGCTTCTGGTCCTGTGTGTAGGACATCTGGATGTTACATTTTGCAGCTTCTTGCCAGGCAAGTATACCTTGCCTTGTTATACTGTTTAAATTCTGTAATATTAGTTGCATGTTTATATTAAATAACTGTGCACATCCGAGAGAGACTCGGGTGCATTCAACGAATACGTTGACGTTAGGACTTGTGTCTGACCTAGTATCTAGTAGACTCACCTAAAGTTGTGGAGTTATTGGTATGACTCCCCAGGCCTTGACACATTTCTTACATGTGTTGTGAGTCTCATGTAGGGCACGGACTTGCGTATGTGGTTGGCCACCTGTACGTGTAGGCGTGCGACGGATATGGAATAACTGTTATTAGCAATGCATGTTAGAAGACTTAGCAGTTATTAGTAGTCGGAGCATAGACTATCGTGGTACGATGGTCCAATTCCTGTCCTTGTTTGGTTGTAAGGTTGGACTATGGTTCCGACGATAGACTATGATCCAGAGTTACGACGCCGCGGCGTAGTAGCTAAAGCATATTGTGGATACAACATGCATAGATTATTGGGCGGGGAGGATAACTAGTAGGCGTATGGGACACCCACTTCCTCTATGCAGGTGCCCCGTTCGACGGAACGGTATGGACGTTATATATTATGCAGATGCCCCGTTCTTCGGAGCGGTATGGACGTTATATATTATGCAGATGCCCCGTTCTTTGGAGCGGTATGGACGTTATATATTATGCAGATGCCATGCTCTTCGGAGATGAACGTTATTATATTATGCCCTCCTATGGGGAAATATGTGGCATATACTAGCCAGTTGATACTATTGGTGAATTACGTCAGCATATGTCTAGCCTACACTTTCCCATACACTCAAGTTGTCCTCAAGCTGCATTTCACTTAGATGGTTAGGTCACCCTGAAGTTTTCACAGTATTTACTTTATGGCATGCTTTTATGTATCTAGTTATGTCCCTCTGAGGACCTGGTTCCTTTCCAGGTGTAGATGTTCATTAGTATTCGCAAGAGCGCAGGTCCGGACTGGTCACTTATATTTCGTGCAGGTCTTCTCTTCGAGTCTCAGTAGCTGGTAGTTGTTGTACTCATATTGTATTTATCTTGATTATTCTTTATTCTAGTTCGGTAGTGGATTTGTGACAAATTCAGAAAATACTTCATTTTATTTGCAAGAAAATAAGCCAATGTGTCACTACCACATTTTCTAGAAAAGGGTATTTTGGTCATTTTATAATTAATTAAATATTATGCATATTGAATAATTATTTATTATATTATTTATTTATTGTTAGTTGTTAGTTTATTGTTTTAAACTTGTGTTAGTAGACCTAACTAGTTTAGATTAGATCCATGGGCCAACATTTAAATTTAGTTAGAATTTAGCCCAATTAGAAGCCCATTTATTAGGAGGATAATTAATTAAATTAAACCCATTAGACTAGAACCTTCCCTCCTTAATTAGTTTTTCATGAGAGACCCTAAGGGGTATATTGGATATTTCATAGTGACTTGGGGAGGGGGTCAAGTGGCCGGCCTATTTAAAAAGAGGGAAAAATTTTCTCTCTCCTCTTTTTATTTCAAATATAGATCTAGAATTTTCCTAAACCAAATTTCTTCATTCCCCATCAAATTCCTACCAAATTTATTCCCAATTTCTTCCCAAATCACCATTGGAGGCTAGTAGAACAAGAATCTAGAAAGAGGAAGCAAGAATCTACAAGAAGGAGCAAGGATCTACAGGTTGAAGGCCAATTTCACCAAATTTGGAGGTTGCATTGGGAATTCATCTCCCAATAGGTACAATTCAGTTTTTTTCCTATAATTGGGTTCTAAATCTGTGTTTTAATCATTAGGAACCATCATATATGATGAGGCTACCCATAGAAATTAGAATTAGGTTCATAGGAGGCCTATAGAGAAAATTTTGGTGTATTTTGTGTCAATTTTGGAGGAATTCCAAGATTAACCCATGTTGTGTTTGTTAATTGATCAATTAGACTAAATTTATATGTGTTTAATTATTTGTGGCTAGTGTCGTGTCCACAATTGGATAAGTGTAGGCCGTATCCCAATAATTTGGAGATACGGGTTGATTTGGGAGTTTTTTCTCCGACACGGGGCTTTGCACATGTCATATTTTGACACAGACACGTAGTGGAGTATTTAATTCTTCGTATTATTCATAATTACTATTTTAGATTTGCTCGTGTTCTACGGGGTATGTTTGGTTGTGTGGTGGACTCGTATCGCAAGCGTATCATAGATCTAGTATGATACGGGTGCGATGCACTCCATGTGTTTGCTTCATTGCTTTTCAATTCAATTGACTTGTGTATAACTATTAATATGATATATTACAAATGATATGTATATGTATAAGTGCATGTATTTATATTATATCATATAGTTATGTATATATATAGCTATATGATTGTGTGTTTTGATATCTATGTATATCTATATGTAAATGTGTGTGTGTGTGTGTGTGTGTGTGTGTGTGTGTGTATATATATATATATATATATATATATATATATATATATATATATATATATATATATTCTAGTGAGAGTATATATATTTATGAGTGCTTATGTATGTGTGTGGAAAGAAGGGGAGGGTCGGGCAACATCGCAGCAGGGGGTCACTAAAACAACAAACAGTAGCATCCATAGCAGTAGCAACAGTAGCTACTGTAAGCCCTTGATTTTTCAAAAATATAAAAATTGGATTTTTCGCAATTTTCTGGAAGTTTCTGGAAATTTTCTGTAATTAAAATCAAGGTTTTAATTATTAAATGATTTTTTATTGTTAATAAATAAATTTAAAATATTATGGAAATAATATTTTTGGGTGTAAAATGGAAAACTGGACTTAGGGTAATTTTTCTGGATTTTTTTGGGCCTCAGACCTATTTTTAAATGCCTCAAAACTATTTTTTTAATTACTTAATTAATTATTATTATTATTATTATTATTATTATTATTTCCAGCCCAGCAGCCCGGCCCGGCCCATTGGGCCCGAGCCCGGCCCAGCTCCCTCGCGGGTCGGGTCGGATCCGCTAGACCCGCCCGACCGCGACCCGCAACCCGCTGACCACGTTTTCCCTCCCATACCGCGTCTCGAGGCGGAGAAGCCGCCTCCGGCCCGCTCCTCCCGCGCCAGCCCCACATCCTCGCTCCGCTCCGCCTTTCCCGCCCTCGCCTCCGCCATCCCCGGCCGACCCAGCTCCCCTCTTCCCTATAAAGCCCCGACCCCGGCCGCCCCCTCGACCCACTCGCCTCCGCTCCGCCGCTGCACTCGCCTCCGCCCCGCCGTGCTGCCCGGTCTCTGCCCTCCGTCGACCACCGCCCGCAGCACCCCTCCACCGCGGCCAGCCTCTTCCTCCCTCCTCTCTCCTCCCCTCCGGTGCCCCGCTCCGCCGTCCCCGGTCACCGCTCGACAGCAGCAGCAGCGGCTAGGGCAGCGCCGCCGCGCCGCCTCCAGCGCCGCCGCGAGCCAGGCCTCCGCCTCGCCGTGCCGTCCCCGGCCCCCTCCGCCTCAGCCCGGCCGCCACAGCGCCGCCCCTCGTCGGAATCCCCAAACCCTAACCCTAATTCGATTTCCTGTGTCCGACCGTGTCGGACACGTGTCGGACACGATCGACCCCGGTTTTTTGGGTCCCCTTCAGGTACTTGTAACTTTTTGCTCGTAGCTCCGTTTTCGATTCTGTAAATTGCGTTGCGAAGCCTGTATAACCCTCTCGATGCCCGGACAAACATCTCGGGGCATCGCGCCCTGTGGTGGTCGCACACCGCGATCCAAAAACAGGAAAAACCAGACCCTGTTTTACCCCAGAACTGAGTACGCTCCGCCAAACGGGATGACTTGGTCGCGTGCGGTCTTCACAGATACGTGCGCATCGTCGATACGGACATGTGAGATTTCGCGGAAGCTGATTCGGGTGTGCGTGCACACCGGAATCAACGCGTATCCGCGGACATCGCCCCGTATCCGACTTTTCTACAATTTGCCCTAACTTCTTGTACACTCGTCGGATCGAGACAAAACTTACACCATCGGACTCGTAGTGATACGCTGGTCCTGTGGGTCAAGTTTGGTTCGATTCTGAGAACATTGACGAAATCGCGTGTTGTGGGCCCCATAGGACCCGCTCGACAGGCGATTTTGTGATCGGCTCATCGGAATTCAATTCTGAAAGTTCTGTTGGGTTCGTATCAGTGTTCCTGACCTGTTGACACTAAGTTTGGTGAATTTGGAGACCTTTGACCTGGACACGTTTTTCGGTGCAAAATGGGCCCACCGGCGGACCCCGTTTTGATCCGAAACTGCCGTTTTTTTGCCCTTGTCTCCAAATTGGATCCAAGGATAGGTATTTCTAGCTATTTGATGTCTTCTGAGCATAATGGTAATGTTTATTTCAGCATCTGGACTCATTTCTGGAAATTTCCCGAGATACAATCATAACTGGATCCAAACAACAGGCAAGTACCTGCACTTCAAGTTAATCTTTATATTGTGATAATTAATTCTCTGCTTTACTAGTACCATTGATGATTACACGTAGTGCTAGAATACTAGATTTTATGTCTTGGATACTGTATTTCATGTCTTGCTTTTCATGTCGGGTGGGAGAATACTAGAAGGCATGTAGTTTACCCTTCCCCCCCTATCGTGTTTAATAGCTGTTGGTGCGCGACTCTACCCTCAGCCGGATCTCGATTATTTATTGTTTAATAGCCGTCTATGACGGCCGGATTAGCCTTATAAATCCCTACATGCCAACTATGTATTCTAAAATAAACACAAGTTCACACAGATAGCTCCTGGTCTTGTTATAGTTCTTGCTGACTGTTGTAGTTTCATTTCCTGTCTTATTTATCCCTGTTTTCTCATATTCCTGTTTATAGCATTAACTCTGAGATACTGTTGTTCTTTTATACATATTCTCAATATGATACTCAATCTAATTGTCATAAATATTTAGTTTAATCTTGTTGTGCATTGTGTACTTTGCTCCTTTCCTGACTGGATCCGTTGTTTTAGGCGATGATGAGGACCTTGCCCCTACCTATTATGGCCACTATGAGTTAGCAGGTGACCCATATGAGGAGCCAGTTCCCACCCAGGAGGATACTTCTGCAGAGTAGTTAGTAGTAGCTACTTATTTTATTTCCTTTCAGCATATACTCGGGTTTGTCCCCGATTTATCTTCTGGCTGTATTAACTGTGGATTTGGTTGTCACAGATTAAATATTATAAAATCTTAGCATTCCTATTTCCTGTGATTATTCTTACATGTTCATTATTGTGGATGAGATAGATAATTATTGATCCCAAAAAATGACCTAGACAACGTACTACCGCCGATACTGCGGCGTAGGCTGGACGTACCCATGCACTCGTGCCCGAATAACCGGGTGCGGGTCGTGACACGTTTTTGTGGTGGCCCATGCAGGTCAACGACTAAATTGTTCGGTTTCAACTCAGGGACCGAACAGTCCTGCAATAAAGCTAGGATAAGTTTATAGGATCTCATCCACTTGCTTGAATCATTTTTGATATCTGTATCGTATTCGAACTAATTTGAACTTGCATCTTATCTTGATTCCTGTGCGCCTCTTATTGGTTATTTTGGATACAGGGAAATGGACCCACAAGCCAGCAATGAGGCTCATGCGAAACACCACAAACCGTTGTGGTTACCCAAGAAGACGATGTGATACCAGTCGGTGAAGGCCAATCATCACAAGGCAGTCAAGCAAGTCAGCCTGCCTCAATAATCCATCAAGATGGCATTCTACCCTCGACGCAGCCTATTCCACCGATGCCTTCCTTCCCACTGGGACCGCCTATGGACGAACAGCAGATGTTCCGCATGTTCTACATAATGATGCAAGCCTATCAGAAGGTTCAACAAGAAACTCAGCAAAACCAAGCGGAAAACTTTATCGACAGAATTAGCTCGGAGTCACGGAAGCTAAGCAGTTCAAATGCAATTACCTTCGACGAGGACGTTCTTACTGCAGCGCGACCTGTGGAGTGCACCACAAGGATCGAGTCCAGCCAGAAGCGGCCGTATGCGTCAGCACCAGACCAAGCACAACAGGAAAAAGCTGCAAAGCGACCACAGATGAATCCAACTCAAGGACAGAACCAACAAGCTCCCACTTGTGGCTATTGTCGAAAACAAGGTCATATTTGGCAGGATTGTAGAAAGAGGCTAGGTGCCTGTCTATATTGTGGATCAGCAGCACATCAAATGAAGGACTGTCCTGCTGCTCAAAGATGCACAACTGCACAAAAGTTCCAGTTCAGGCCAGGCCCCAGCAGCACAGCAGAGGGCACCACCTCAAGAACACGGACAAGCTTACGTGATGACCGTGGAGAGCGCGCAAACTCTGGAAGCAACTAATGCGCGTAAGTAATTCGTAGATACCATTTTCTAGTATTGTTTAGCTCGTGCCTATTGGTTCGTGACCTCAGCCCCAACCTAGTAATTTTGAAACTTGCTAATAACCTGGTATGCTTTTATATCTGATAACTGTAGAGCTTGTAGAATCTTTTGTTATTGTGCTTATTGTAGGTTATTTTGTGAACTTCAATAATTTGTACCTCCTTTCATCATCATCTAGCGCACTAAATTTTGATGTACTTGACTTATGCTGCTATTCTATAGCCTAGTTTTGCAAGCTTACTCTTTATCAAGCTTGTTCATGACAAGTGTATTATTGGGGAGGCCCACAATGATATATTTCAGAATCAATATATTACGGTCTGATCAACCATAGTGGGCTTGATTCGCCCTTCGAATTAATACTTTATATGGATTGAGATATAGTTGACTAGTATACTTGCCCTAGACATCCTGAACATATCGTATCGATTACATAACTGTATTAATACGAGCATGTGAATAGGAATTTCTAAGATAGGATTCAATCCACAATCGCTTGACAATTCCCACCTGACTACTTTAAAACACCTTGACCCCGATATTTCTTTTCTATCACCCCACCCTTGAACTCTTTATTATTGATCTTCGTCTTCCCTTATTTCGGAAAGACGAAACCTCGTGCCTGGTATAAGTTAGTACATAGATAGTACTAGATATGCCACATAGGCCGATCACATACTTGAGGATTAAACTTTCGTAATTGAGGACATATCATATGTGACATGATCGGCGTTGAAGTTCGAGGATTGAATGACGTAGGTAAACATATTAAGGAATATTTTCTTAAGGTATATAGTCTTTTGTGATGAATGGGTAAACTCTAAGTTGGGTAGCAATGCATTTGTCAACTCGAGAGGAATGTCCTTTGGATCGTGACCGAGTAAGGTTAGATTGGAAGAAGCAAGCCATTATAATTTTGAAAATTTAGAGGAGTGACTAAAATGATTAATGAATTGATATCGAGGACCCAATAAGTTGTATCTTGGATACATGATTTAAATTTTGAATAATGAAAGTAAAATCATCAATTTGAATTTAGAGGATAGAATTATAGAATTTCAGACTTGAACATCGGTGAACTACATTTAAATTATTTTTTAATTTGATGATTTGATTTAAGAATTAAAATTTTGAGGGTTGGACTACCTAGTTAGAATATTGAGAATGTGAATGGAATTTAAAAAGTTGAAGCATACAATTGTGAATAGGAATACTGTTGGACTCGAATCACTTCTAGAGAAATTTATGATAATTAGAGGCAAAGTCATGTGCAAATCTTGAAAATGCTATATGGACTTAGTCTAAAATCTGCCTGTGGGTAATTTGAGGAAGTAAGAAGTAATAACCATAGGTTGAATTCCTGATTGGAATAAGTAGTCGTCTTAAACTTTGAAGTGATTGCAGTGGATATGATTAGACTTTTAATTATCGCAAAGAGATGGCGATCGACTTGCCCTATGTACATGAAGGATTAACAGAGTATGGCTTAATTTTAAATTTTGAGGACAAAATTTTCATAAGTTGGGTAGATTGTAAGCCCTTGATTTTTCAAAAATATTAAAATTGGATTTTTTGCAATTTTCTGGAAGTTTCTGGAAATTTTCTGTAATTAAAATCAAGATTTTAATTATTAAATAATTTTTTATTGTTAATAAATAAATTTAAAATATTATTGAAACAATATTTTTGGGTGTAAAATGGAAAACTGGACTTAGGGTAATTTTTCTGGATTTTTTTGGGCCTCAGACATATTTTTAAATGCCTCAAAACAATTTTTTTAATTACTTAATTAATTATTATTATTATTATTATTATTATTATTATTATTATTATTTCCAGCCGAGCAGCCCGGCCCGGCCCATTGGGCCCGAGCCCGGCCCAGCCCCCTCGCGGGTCGGGTCGGATCCGCCAGACCCGCCCGACCGCGACCCGCAACCCGCTGACCACGTTTTCCCCCCCGTACCGCGTCTCGCGGCGGAGCCGCCGCCTCCGGCCCGCTCCGCCCGCGCCAGCCCCACGTCCTCGCTCCGCTCCGCCTTCCCCGCCCTCGCCTCCGCCATCCCCGGCCGACCCAGCTCCCCTCTTCCCTATAAAGCCCCGACCCCGGCCGCCCCCTCTACCCACTTGCCTCCGCTCCGCCGCTGTACTCGCCTCCGCCCCGCCGTGCTGCCCGGTCTCCGCCCTCCTTCGACCACAGCCCGCAGCACCCCTCCACCGCGGCCAGCCTCTTCCTCCCTCCTCTCTCCTTCCCTACGGCGCCCCGCTCCGCCGTCCCCGGTCACCGCTCGACAGCAGCAGCAGCGGCTAGGGCAGCGCCGCCGCGCCGCCTCCAGCGCCGCCGCGAGCCCGGCCTCCGCCTCGCCGCGCCATCCCCGGCCCCCTCCGTCTCAGCCCGGCCGCCACAGCGCCGCCCCTCGCCAGAATCCCCAAACCCTAACCCTAATTCGATTTCCTGTGTCCGACCGTGTCGGACACGTGTCGGACACGATCGACCCCAGTTTTTCGGGTCCCCTTCAGGTACTTGTAACTTTTTGCTCGTAGCTCCGTTTTCGATTCCGCAAATTGCGTTGCGAAGCCTGTATGACCCTCTCGGTGCCAGGACAAACCGCTCGGGACATCGCGCCCTGTGTTGGTCGCACACCGCGATCCAAAAACAGAAAAAACCAGATCCTGTTTCACCCCGGAACTGAGTACGCTCCGCCAAACGGGACGACTTGATCGCGTGCGATCTTCACAGATACGTGCGCATCGTCGATACGGACATGTGAGATTTCGCGGAAGCTGATTCGGGTGTGCGTGCACACCGGAATCAACGCGTATCCGCAGACATCGCCCCGTATCTGACTTTTCTGCAATTCGCCCTATCTTCTTGTACACTCGTCGAATCGAGACAAAACTTGCGCCATCGGACTCGTAGCGATATGCTGGTCATGTGGGTCAAGTTTGGTTCGATTCTGAGAACGTTGACAAAATTGCGTGTCGTGGGCCCCATAGGCCCCGCTCGACGGGCGATTTTGTGATCGGCTCATCGGAATTCAATTCTGAAAGTTCCGTTGGGTTCGTATCAGCGTTCCTGACCTGTTGACACTAAGTTTGGTAAATTTGGAGACCTTTGACTCGAACACATTTTTCGGTGCAAAACGGGCCCACCGGCGGACCCCGTTTTGATCCGAAATTGCCTTTTTTTGCCCTTGTCTCCAAATTGGACCCAAGGACATGCATTTCTAGCTATTTGATGTCTTCTGAGCATAATGGTAATGTTTATTTCAGCATCTGGACTCATTTCTGGAAATTTTCTGAGATACAATCATAACTGGATCCAAACAACAGGCAAGTACCTGCACTTCAAGTTAATCTTTATATTGTGATAATTAATTCCCTGCTTTACTAGTACCATTGATGATTACACGTAGTGCTAGAATACTGGATTTCATGTCTTGGATACTGTATTTCATGTCTTGCTTTTCATGTCGGGTAGGAGAATACTAGAAGGCATGTAGTTTACCCTTCCCCCCTATCGTGTTTAATAGCTGTTGGTGCACGACTGTACCCTCAGCCGGATCTCGATTATTCATTGTTTAATAGCCGTCTATGATGGCCGGATTAGCCTTATAAATCCCTACATGCCAACTATGTATTCTAAAATAAACACAAGTTTACACAGATAGCTCCTGGTCTTGTTATAGTTCTTGCTGACTGTTGTAGTTTCATTTCCTGTCTTATTTATCCCTGTTTTCTTATATTCCTGTTTATAGTATTAACTCTGAGATACTGTTGTTCTTTTATATATATTCTCAATATGATACTCAATCTAATTGTCATAAATATTTAGTTTAATCTTGTTGTGCATTGTGTACTTTGCTCCTTTCCTGACTGGATCCGTTGTTTTAGGCGATGATGAGGACCTTGCCCCTACCTATTATGGCCACTATGAGTTAGCAGGTAACCCATATGAGGAGCCAGTTCCCACCCAGGAGGATACTTCTGCAGAGTAGTTAGTAGTAGCTACTTATTTTATTTCCTTTCAGCATATACTCGGGTTTGTCCCCGATTTATCTTCTGGCTGTATTAACTGTGGATTTGGTTGTCACAGATTAAATATTATGAAATCTTAGCATTCCTATTTCCTGTGATTATTCTTACATGTTCATTATTATGGATGAGATAGATAATTATTGATCCCAGAAAATGACCTAGACAGCGTACTACCGCCGATACTGCGGCGTAGGCTGGACGTACCCACGCACTCGTGCCCGAATAACCGGGTACGGGTCGTGACAGCTACACACTAGCACAGCAAGCAGCAATAGCTGTAGCAGTAGCAGATACACCAACAACAGCTATGCACCAGCACAGCGAGCAGCAATAGCTACAACAGCAACAGATATACCAGCTGCAACAACAGCTACACTAGCAGTAGCAAGTATCATCATTTCAGTCGAAGTCAACAAATATCAGCATTCCAGTAGCAGCAGTAACCACAAGGTATTCAGTATGTTTCAGCTAGGTAAGCTACTAGTTAGCTAGTATAGTTGATAGTTAGTTTTAGCTAGTTAGTTGTTAGTTATTGATAGTTAGCTAGTTATGAGTTATTAGTTATCTATTTTTTTAAGCTATCTATATGTACGTGCTTGTGATTAATTAGTAGTTATATATATATATATATATATATATATATATATATATATATATATATATATATATATATATATATATATATATATATATATATATGTGTGTGTGTGTGTGTGTGTGTGTGTGTGTATTAGTTGCATTAGTAGTTAGAGATTAGTTGGATAGTTAGTTAGTATATACTAGTAGTTGGTAATTAGTATAGTAGGTGATATTGTATTAGATAAATACATATTAGCATATAGTTAGGAGTTGGGTAGTTATTATACACTAGAGTTGACCTTACCTTGAGATACCAAGGTAAATGTTAAGGTATCAGGTTGATACTCAAGGTATTTGAGTTGGGTATCGAGATGGGTGTTTAGTTGTGCGATACCGCATTGGTTCAAAGCCAAGATATACACTTAGCATTTATAATTAGGATTAGTATATATAATATTGATTGAATATGCATATATGATATTTCTATATCTAAAGTTATGATAACTTAGTAATTTTTTAGTATCTTAGATTAGCTAGTGTGACCTAGTTTCATAGTGTTTGGACCCAATATCCTAGAATTAGACTCATGAAATCTAGAAATAGGTAGTTTGACCAAGTTTGACCAGTTTGACTTAGAGTTGACCTAGTTTCACTGTTTTGACTTAGAAATGACTCTTTGCCCTAGATGTTGACCAATTTAACTTATTTTTATTTTGAAACATTGTATTGATATTATATTCCATATCTAGGTCTTTGATGCACCGTACCGGACATCTGTGATACTGTGCACCAGGTTTCAGGTGAGTACATTCTCTGATAGTTTGTCTTTTATGATATTCTCTCTGTCTCTTGTATCTAGTATAAATATTCTTGATTCCTTGACACGATGGTTACACGGATTGGTGTATTCAGATTCGTCATGAGATATCATTCCTTGGTATTTATGGTGTTTCTTGTACAAGCCTTATTTCCTTGTTTTTTTGTACAAATACAAACATTGGTTCTTGAGAAGAGTAGCGCCCTTTTTATGAAAACCTGTGTCATAACGTACCATGGTTGGATCCACTATACCAGTCGGGGGCGGGAGAGTATTTAGTGTAGATATGTGATCATACCCTCCATGTGCATGTCTTGTTCCTTGTGAGCATTGGTCATACACCACACATATAACTAACCAGACCTTTATCCTTGTGCAAGTTTCTAAGCCGATCACATGTTAAAGTTGGTACTCACTTAGTCATTAGTATTTTTGTTTATTGCCATAATTGTTCATTCTTGTATTTATTTTAGTATTCCTTTATTGTATATCTCTTGTATCTATTATTGCATCTTGTATATTCACATCTTTTTGCTGTTACATAGTTTATATCATTTATTCGAACTGCTGTTAGAGATGTACTCTGCTCCTTTCCAGATTGTATATATTTTTCTCAGATGACACTGAGGAGTGGTACCCCACTCATTACGGACCTCAGAATATTGTGGGCTTCAAGCCAGAGACCTTGGCTCAGGAGGGTCTCATTCCGACTGAGACAGATGACCCAGGACTCATAGCTTAGATGATTAGTTTCTTTTGTAATAGATTTGTCTCCAGCTTACTTTTAGTATTTCTCTGACTCATGTGATATTATTTGTCTCATGAGCTGTATTATGACTATTCTATTTTTTATCATATTCGTGTTATTTCTATCTTAGATCTGTGATTGAGTATATTGATATTGTGGTAGCATTATTATGTCTTGATTATAGATAGATAGTTTACCCAAAAAATGTTCTACCGTCGATGTTGCGGCTTAGGTTGGGCGTTGTTTTCGACTTGCACCCTTACACCGGGTGCGGGTCGTGACAGGTCTTCGAGGTCGCAATTAGTGCGATTCGTAGTGGTACTCTAAATTGAGTGCTATTACGAGCCTATTTCAGGATATATGATATAGGCTATTGGCTCAGAATACTCAATCACATCTAGAAAAAACTCTATTGATACATTTCAACTATTCTTTCTTGATATTGATATTTGATCTTTAACTGTCTTTTCTTTAAATATCTTACATCATGTGCCATATTAATTCTTTCTTTCGCTTTGCCTCAGGATGCCACTTAAGACTAGATCATAGCAGGGGATATCAGCTTTTGAGAGGTCTGCGACTTCCCGAGGGCCTGGACCTGTCATGCCCCGATCTTCCGCAGGCAAATTGGTCGTTCCAGCTAGGCGAGAATCACCGCGCCAGCGCTCCCGCGGAATGATCGCTTTAACCCATCCGGACGTGATGCCGCACGAGCGTGAGCCACACCCGTACAAGGCCGTGGTTCATTGGCTGGCGGTAAGAGTTCTAAGCCACAGAGTCGCACAGATTATTCGAGTACAGCAGAATCATAAACGCATATGCGATTTGGTAACAGGTTCACTGAGTTGACAATATAGCGGAAGCATTGAATAACACAAGTTGAAGTAAAGCAACTCTTTATTGATATAAATATATATTACAGGCGGCGTTTAGTCGAGATTACAAGTCGCTCAAGCCTCTCTCTCTGAAACAGTAAAAGCATGCCAAGTGGCTACAATTGTGGAATGATTGTACAGGCGATGTTCACAATATTATGTCTTGTATATGTGCTTCTGTTTTGGACGCAACGCTGCTTCAGAGTGATCTCCACACCTTAGCACGCATGAGGGAGGCATCCGTACCGAACGAGGTTCTCCCGCACCCTGCATACAGATTGGTGGATTATTAGTACATTGAATGCACTGGTGGGGAAGCTACTCGCCCGCTCGACAAATCCAAACACGTAATGTAAGTTCCGTACACCAAATATTAAGTTGTCTTTCTAGTTGCCTTAGGATCAGTTTTATGCAAACATTGAATAGCCTAACTCGTGTGGCAGTGCACCGTGCGACATGAGAGGAAACACGGCGAGACTTACCAACTTACCATTCACCTTCCCTGTCCAAGGCAAACATTATTAATTCAAGCATGGGCAAGTATAAACATTCAGGGCATAACATATGCAACACGAGAGTCATTATATCCAGATCGTTCAGGTGTTAAGTTGTTCATTTGATGTGATGCAATGACTCGTACGCGGATAGCCGCTAAGCAAGGATAACTTATCTATATGAACGTTAGTCGCTGGCATAGCCATAAAGGACCATAGTCATTGGCGGGTAAAGAATGTAACAAAAGCACGTGAGGTGCTGCAAACCATCCCGTCAATCACGTGAGACTATTACGTTATGTTCCATCCGGATCGGATCGGTTCTAGTGCCCCGGAGACCGTCCGTGGAACGATGCCTCATTTTTGAGTTGTCCGCATCGTGCAGGTCAGGGTCTTTCCAAATCCACAACTTGATATGATAATCCATGATTCATGATCTGAACGAGTGTTTGCTCCAAGAGCTGGGATTCATTCGTTACATGACGTGATTCTCGTTCAGATATAAACTTGATGTAATTATCATTCAGTTGTCACGTTATAGGATTCTCGTTCAGTATTCATTACCTTGATGCGTGCCCCTGGTTTGGGGATTGCCTTGGTGACCCAACGATCTCGGATACTTGCAGGTTCATTCAGGCACGGAACGACTACGTAGTAGTCTCCCGGGGTTTGGATGAAAATAAGGCAACATACAAGCAGACAAGCTTGCAAATGTATAAACATAAACATTCACGTTAGCTGGCCCGAAGGTAAGCTGAGGAGTGAGATCATTAGGGGACTTCCCGAGCAACACGTTCTAGGGTAGCATGCGAGGGTATGAACATATATATAAGCAATATTTTATTTCCATATTCTAGCATAAGCAATACAAGTTGGGATTATTCCCTTAGCTAGGTGCGTTGGATTCTTATTAGCATGCAGGGGTGATTCACCTAGTGACTAGCATAAAATATTCCAGATTTTATGTGTGCTGGCTAAGCAAAGACAAGTTCACCGTAGCCACCCACCTTAGCGATGATTCGCCTCGGTAGAGCGATACATCAAGCGATCCTCTGAAAGCCTAAGCTGAATTCCTGTAGGGACAAGTCTGGATATCCTTTGCTTCTCGTTTGAGGCAAAGCGGGTCGGGACAGTTGCACTTCTGCCATTTGAAATGGCAGTCCGCTTAAACGGAACGGGGTGTTACATCCTATCCAACTCAGAAAAAGTTTCATCCTCGAGACTTATTGAGGACAAGCAGTACATTTCAAACAATTTTGATTTAACGCTACAAGGCTGAGGCAAACCTATACAAGTCATTGTACTTGTTTCATTTGGACATTCACTTGCACAAGCGTCGAGATCGGCATATCGCTTAGTCTGGATCGTGCGCACTTTCGAAGTGCACTTCTAGCGTGAGTACGTCTACCAGTTTAGTGATAGCGAAGTCTTAGCACTCGAGTTTCACATCTTCTTGAGTCTTGGATGGTACACAAGTTCAAGGCATCCCTCGAATAGATGCATTTAACCAAACTTAAAGTTAGTGGAATCGGATAAGCTACTGCGATACTCTCAAGGGTTCGCACAGGTTGGCACAAAGGCCACTCGCAGCACAATATCATACAATCAAGCATATCATTTAAAATATATTTTGAAAGTATTTAGACTTATTGTTGGAACATCCCATCGAGGCATTGAGAGAGAGCGTGCACATAACCCACGAACGAGCTTTCGAAACTGAGATAATCGAATTAAAGTCCAAAAGCGTAGAATCCAGGCTCTGATACCATTATGTCATGCCTCGATCTCCCGCAGGCAAATCGGCCGTTCCCGCTAGACGAGAATCACCGCGCCAGTGCTCCCGCGGAACGATCACTTTGACCCATCCGGACGTGATGTCGCACGAGCGTGAGCCACGCCCGTGGAAGGTCGTGGTTCATTGGCTGGCGGTAAGAGTTCTAAGCCACAGAGTCGCACAGATTGTCCTAGTGCAGCGAAATCATAAACGCATATACGATTTGGTAACAGGTTCACTGAGTTGACAATATAACGGAAGCATTGAATAACACAAATTGAAGTAAAGCAACTCTTTATTAATATAAACATGTATTACAGGCGGCATTTAGCCGAGATTATAAGTCGCTCAAGCCTCTCTCTCTGAAACAGTAAAAGCGTGCCAAGTGGCTACAATTATGGAATGATTGTACAGGCGATGTTCACAATATTATGTCTTGTATATGTGCTTATGTTCCAGATGCAACGCTGCTTCAGAGTGATCTCCACGCCTTAGCACGCACGAGGGAGGCATCCGCACCGAACGAGGTTCTCCCGCACCCTGCATACAGACTGGTAGATTATCAGTACATTGAATGCACTGGTGGGGAAGCTACTCGCCCGCTCGACAAATCCAAATACGTAATATAAGTTCCGTGCACTAACTATTAAGTTGTCTTTCTAGTTGCCTTAGGATCAGTTTCATGCAAACATTGAATAGCCTAACTCGTGTGACAGTGCGCCGTGCGATATGAGAGGAAATACGGCGAGACTTACTAACTTACCATTCACCTTCCCTGTCCAAGGCAAATATTATTAATTCAAGCACGGGCAAGTATAAACATTCAGGGCATAACATATGCAACACGAGAGTTATTATATCCAGATCGTTCAGGTGTTCAGTTGTTCATTTGATGCGATGCAATGACTCACACGCGGATAGCCGCTAAGCGAGGATGACTTATCTATATGAACGTTAGTCGTTGGCATAGCCATAAAGGACCATAGTTATTGGAGGGTATAGAATGCAACGAAAGCACGTGAGGCGCTACAAACCATTCAGTCAATCACGTGAGACTATTACGTTATGTTCTATCTGGATTGGATCGGTTCTAGTACCCGGGAGACCGTCCGTGGAACGATGCCTCATTTTTGAGTTGTCCGCGACGTGCAGGTCAGGGTCTTTCCAAATCCACAACTTGATATGATAATCCATGATTCGTGATCTGAACGAGCGTTTGCTCCAAGAGCTGGGATTCATTCATTACATGACGTGATTCTCGTACAGATATAAAATTGATGTGATTATCATTCAGTTGTCACGTTATAGGATTCCCGTTCAGTATTCATTACCCTGATGCGTGCCCCTGGTTTAGGGATTGCCTTGGCGACCCAACGGTCCCGGATACTTGCAGGTTCATTCAGGCACGGAATGACTACGTAGTAGTCTCCCGGGATTTGGATAAAAATAAGGCAACATACGAGCAGACAAGCATGCAATTGTATAAACATAAACATTCACGTTAGCTCGGGCCCGAAGGTAAGCCGAGGAGTGAGATCGTTAGGGGACTTCCCGAGCAACACGTTCTAGGGTAGCATGCGAGAGTCTGAACATATATATAAGCAATATTTCATTTCCATGTTCTAGCATAAGCAATACAAGTTGGGATTATTCCCTTAGCTAGGTGCGTTGGATTCTTATTAGCATGCAGGGGTGATTCACCTAGTGACTAGCATGAAACATTTCAGATTTTACGTGTGCTGGCTAAGCAAAGACAAGTTCACCGTAGCTACCCACCTTAGCGATGATTCGCCTCGGTAGAGCGATACATCAAGTGAGCCTCTGAAATCCTAAGCTGAATTCCTGTAGGGACAAGTCTGGATATCCTTTGCTTCTCGTTTGAGGCAAAGTGGGTCGGGGCAGTTGCACTTCTGCGGTTTGAAACGGCTGTCCGCTTGAACGGAACAGGGTATTACAGGACCAGTCACTTCATAGTTGATTGGCGTATCGACTGTGTTCGGGGCTCCACCACCTACTCAGAGGACATTCTGGCTATATCTGACAGACTTCCACCTCCACCTTTCGTATCGGCAGATGTGACACAGGTGTTCACACTGTTTCGTGAGATGTTGGAGGCATAGAGGGCTCAGTCTAAGGCACACCAGAGGTAGACCGACGTCTTGCGGTAGTGCATCGAGAGTGCTCATCAACTTGCTATTGACGTAGTAGAGAGAGGAGTTCTGGTCCAGTAGCAGGTTGCTCCTCAGGTTGCCTAGCTTCAGCTAGGCAACATTCAGTACTTCAAGAAGCTGGAACCTTGGGTCTTCAAGGGGACGGAGGGTATTGTGTACGCTAATGATTGGTTCGAGGATATTAAGCGTCTCATGAGGGTGTCCTGTCTTTCTGGGGATCTGAAGGTTGAGGCAGTAAGACTTCAGCTGTTCGACATTGCCCGCACTAGGTTCAGGAATGAGCCAATTCTTGTTGATGCAGGGCAGTCTTGGGAGGTATTCAAGGACCTCTTTAAGAAAAAGTTCTTAGATAAGGGTTTCATGTCTGTGGAAGAATACACCGCAGAGTTCGGTAGGCTGAGCCGATTAACAGAGTATTTGGTGAGGGAGCTAGAGGTTCGAGCTATTCATTTTTGCAAGGGTCTAAACTGGAAAGTGAAGATCCTCATTCTGTCTTTTTATGAGACCTACTTGGAGATACTTGCGAAGGCACACAAGGTTGAGTGGGAATTGGGTTTGAAGCCCAAGAGTGATCGCGATTATTTTCTGAGGGAAAACAGCAGCAAAGTGACTGCCAAGCATCCTCATTTCCCATCCAGGCCTTTTCAGCAGCCACAGAAGCACCATACTCCAGCTTGGGCACCATTTTACCAGGCACCGCAACAACAAAGATAGTTACAGCAAGCTTTCTGCCACTTCTATAAGAAGCCCGGCCACATCTGGGAAGTTTGCAGGAATAGGTTGGGAGTTTATTTATATTGTGGTGCTGAGGGGCATCAGCTGAGAGAGTGTCCTTCCAATCCTCGTTGTGCAGTTCAGGGAGCAGCTCTAGCTTAGAGGACACAAACGAGGACACCTGCAGTACAGCCGAGGGGACCACCACTTTTGACCCAGCAGCAGCGTTATGCCCAGCACCAACATTAGGGAGGTGCACGTCAGGGACGAGTGTTTACTATGACAATCGAGGAGGTCGAGCCCACCGGAGATGTCATCGCAGGTTCTGTTCTTCTTGATTCTATTACAGCTTTAGCTTTATTTCATAGTGGTGCTTCCCATAGTTTTGTATCTATTTTTTTTTGCTATGAAGCCTGGTTTGGTAGCTGAGTCTTTGCTTAGGACTTGCAAGATCATGACCAGGGGAGGCATTATCCTGGTTAATAATGTAAACCCCCTCAATTATTATTATAGGTAGACTGATTTTGGTTAGAAATTTTGGTTTAGCATCAGGTGTTTGAGGTTTAGAATTTATGTTACAGTCGTCTGATTATTTATTTTAACCCTTGGTGCACCCTACCGTTGTTGTAATATTCGGAACCCAACAATAGCCCATAATTTCTAATAAATTATTGCACACTTGACTTGAAAAGCCAACCTAGGCGCAAGACTTTTTCGTCACTCACAAACACAATCCCTTGTGCTTTAATTTAATTGCATAACTTCCCAATCCCGAAATCCATTCTTTAATCCTGTGTCGTGTACCTTTATCGTTGCCATCAATTTTAGGACACAAACTCAACCCGTTTAGCCGACCCAATTAAAGGGTCCAAGACTGACACCAAGTCTACACCGTTTAGGACCTTTGTGTCACTCCTAATTGAGACCCCATGCGCCCCCATTTAATTTAAGAGCATATAATATTTTATTTTAATTAAATTGGGGATACCAACTTTGACTAATCATAACTTAACCCTAATTTAATCCAATACCCCAATCATTAAGCCCATGCAAAACACACAACACCCCCTTATCCTACAAAATACCAAAAACCACTCCCCACACCAAATCCCTTCATTTTACATACATGTGCAATTATCCAAAAGTTAAGGGGCTTAATTACAAATGTGGTAATAGGTGTCACCACCCCATTGGCCAAGGCAAATGAAGAAACCCTCATCCTCATCTCTTGACCAGTCAAATCACCCCCTCTCTCTTCTTCTTTGGATTTATACTTCTCCATGTAAAATATGGGCCATCCATTCAAAATTTAAGACTCATCATCACCACACACTCACCTATATAACCACTCCATCACTCTCCTTTTCCCCATGCCGACCCTAATCCCCAGGGACATTAAAAACCCTACCCCCTTTCTCTCTCCTCCCTCTTCCTACTTCACTACACAGCTGAATCCCTCCTTTTCTCTTCTTCTTCTTCTTCTTCCCCCTCTTCTTTTTTTTAACCCGAGTCATCCTTCCAGCCGAGCTCCCTCCCTTCACTCCTAAGAGGATCTCCAGCACCCCCACGATCTGCCTCCCTCTACTCCGGCCATCCCTCATTGAACCACCTCCACATTAATCCCTCGGCCAACTGACATCCACCACGACCACAACCTTCAGCCGACCCCCTCCCCCCCGCTACCTCCAGCAACCTTCACTGCCAACCACTGTACCTCCTCCCTGATTCTACTGCCATCAGCCAACCATCCCGCACCACCTCCATGCTCACCGTCGAGCACGACCGACTCACCCTCGCCTGAGCCTCTCCCCTCCGACATCATCATCGTCAGCACCACCGTGACCACCACTACCAATATCTCCACCACCTTCACCTTCTCCGCCAAACTGATACCTCACTCCGGCCATCACTTCCTCCTCTGGCCACCCGCACCTCCACGACCTGCGTCATCTTCATCATTATCATTATCATCATCCACCTCGTTGTCAACCACCTTCTCCGGCCAACCCCTCGACCAACCACCACCACGCACCACCGCCAAGGTAACCTCTCCCCCGTTCCCTTATGTAGTGTAATATTGTTATGGTTTAATATAACATGGTTAGGGTTTAAGAAGTTTGATATAAGGTTTTAGGGTTTTGAATGAATTGAGTTTAGGGTTTGATGTAATGTATTATATGCATTTGATGGTTGTGAATGATATATATATGATATTTAGGGTTTTATGTTATGCTTTATGATGGGTATCGAGGAGCAGGTTAATTATTATGAAATGGTAGAGTGATATCAAACCATTGGTTAATATTGAAAGCTGATATTTAATAATAACGTTATTTGAGGAGTAGCTGTGTATATGTGAAATAATGTTCAAATAATTAAAAGACAATTTTATATAATTGAGGGTTTAATAAATAATAATTATTTGAGGATGATACATGTAAACATGCATGATAACGTCCGTGAAGACCAGGGTAAAATATGAAGAATGAACTTACTCGAACTACTGAGAACAACATGATAAATATAGGGGATTGAGGATTTGTCTTACTCGAAATACTGAGAACAACATGATAAATACATGTGATTGATAGTATTAGATGTAACATACCTTTAGTCAACCGTGGTCAACCCTCTAGCTTAGTGTCTATGTGAGCTTGTAACTAAGATTGAAGCCTATGCTAGACGTATGTCACATCTTATTTTAGCATTGTGATAGATTATTGATTGAGCTTGTATCTCGTCTCTAGGTACTACGGGACCGGCGGACTTGGATGTTGTACCGGAGCTCCATCTTCAGCTTCCGGATCCAGGCAAGTGTACCTTACCACCCTGTATTTTAGTTACCAGATATTTATTTAGTTATTATATGCATTATGCACGTTTTGGATTAGAATCATTACTTCATGTCCGGGTCATAACCGGGTATAGACGTTCGTCGGTAACGTCTAGTAACGAGTGATAGATGATTCGTAACACCTTGATGTACTTACTTGTTTATATCATAACCCTCGGACACATCCATATATTGTCATCGTGCCAGATTTTCTGTATCCTGATACTGTCAGCATGACCGGATATCTGGGACGACTTTAGGGTCATGATTGTTGATAGTTACTTCAGTATGACGAGGCTGCTAGATAGAGGTTCAGGTTCAGCACACACTCGTTAATCGCTTGGGAAGGAAAAGATAGTTACTAGACGTTTGGGCTCCTCTGCACGTCCTATATATATGTATATATTCTATTTTTATAGTATTCATGTATCCGGATTAGTAGTATCACCAGTGTGACTCTTTGCCCGGAGTTGCGGTACGTCCCGTGAGTTTTCGTGTGCGGAGCTACGATTTTATTTTGGACAGCCCACACGTCGAACATTGTCTTCAAAATTGTGTCTCACTTAGGTGGTTATGCTAGATTATACCAGCGTTGCACTTGATTTTTTTTATTATACTATGGCATGCTTTATTTTGTACCTTGTTACGTCCCTTTGAGGACCTGGTCCCCTGCCAGTTTGGCAGAATAGATGATTACGGGGCCCTTGGAGTTGCTGATGGAGTTGCTTGTCTTGCAGGCATTGGTACCAGATACTTATATCATTTCTACCGGCGTTATGGTTATATTTATTTATATTGTTTATTCATCTGCTGTTGTAGCCTAGTTTTTATAGACTCATATTTTTCTTGAGTTTATTCGAGTTTGTGTGTTATTGGGCGGCCGACTATAGCACATGTAGCTCATTCTTGTATATTTTTGTTCTTTGTGGATTGAGACATAGATGTTCATATTTACTGGATTATCTAGATAGTGACCTTTATTATACAGCTTATACGTATTCGAATCAGACCAGAGTCTGGTCGAATGCGTAGCTGGCATGTCGCATTCCTAGTCTACGTATTTTGGGGCTGGGGCGTGACATGTATTTTGTAGTGGCCCATGCAGGTCTCAGAGCATATCATTTCAGTTACGTTACTATATACCAAATGAGCCTACAAAATAGGAGTTATTGTTGAATATGATCTCAATCTATAATCGATTTTAAAAAACTCCCTTTGTATTTGATTATCGCCCTTGGACTTCCAAATTATATTCGTTCATTTTTTATCAATATCGTTATCATTGTTCTCATCTTCTTTTTATTTCGGAAGGATGAACGCTTGTGTCTGATGGTTCCCTCCAGAAGAAGATCGTAGTCCATACGACAAAAGACATGATTTATGTGTTATTCTCTAAGAATATTGTTACCCTCAGTAGGGTAGCTTGATAGGTTCTTTTTAGATTCTGGAACTAGTGTAGAAAGTTAGCAATAGAATTTGACCCAGTAGTACGTTCCTAGAACTGATAAAACCCTACCCGTACGTGAGATAGTAGTGATTTGGGAAGTACTGGGAGCTAGAAAGATCGTTGATCCTAACCCTCTAGAATAATTTATGGAATGCATAGCCAGATGCTAGGAATTAGTTATAGTATATGATAGTAATACAAGGAACGATATTATGAACTAGAGAAGATAAAATTTTAGGCTCTCACCTGGAAGATGATGATCTGATACCAAGAATTCTAGTATGTGCTTGGGTGATACCATTATTATAATTATACTATGTGACTCGGAGCAATAAATAACGGAAAGAAGAAATTTGAGAAATATAATTATAGGAAAAAATTTGAGGAGAAGAGTAATTATACATTAGGAAAGAAATTTTTTGGAGGTTTAGTGTTGTAAATAGAATGGGAGAATTTATTATGAGGTTAATTCTAGACTATGACATTATCCTAGGCATGGATTGGTTGAGCCAATACTACGGGATGCTAGATTACCGAAGTGGTAGCATTATATTTAGACCACCAGATCACCCTGAGTTTGAGTTTCTTCGGGGAGCCCGAGAGTATGGTGTCCAACCTACCTTAGTGACACACATTACAGAAGGTGAACCAGTGTACCCTTACTTTATATCAGAGTTTAAGGATGTGTTTCCAGAGGATCTTCCAGGCCTGCCACATGACAGAGAGATAGAGTTCACTATAGAGTTGACTCCCGGAGCCGAGCCAGTTACTTCCCCTGTCTATAGACTAGCACCGAAGGAGTTGGTTGAGTTAAAATTCCAAGTAGATGATATCTTAGATAAGGGTTTCATTCGGGCTAGTGTTTCTCCGTGGGGAGCACCCATCTTATTTGTCCGAAGAAGGATGGGACGATACGGTTGCGTATCGATTACAGTACGCTAAATGTTATAACGATAAAGAACAAGTACCCTTTGTCGCGCATCGATAATTTATTTGATCAGCTTAGTGGCGTCGTATTTTCGAAGATCGATCTCAGATCCGGCTATCATCAAATCAAGGTACGAAGAGAGGACATTCCGAAGACGGCTTTTCGGATGAAGTACGGGCTCTATTAGTTTCTAGTCATGCCGTTTGGTTTAACCAACGCGCCAGTAGTATTTATGAGTCTGATGAACAATATTTTCCACCAGTACTTAGATAAGTTCATGGTGGTATTTATCAATGATATCTTGGTATATTCCAAGAGCCAGGAGGAGCACGAGAGACATCTCAGGATCGTGTTGGAGACGCTGAGGCAGGAGAGGCTGTATGCCAAGCTCAGCAAATGTGAGTTCTGTTTGGATAGAGTACCATTCTTGGGACACATAATCACCGGAGATGGACTATCGGTTGACCCGAAGAAGATCGCTACTGTAGAGACGTGGCCTACCCCTACATCAGTTACAGAGATTAGGAGTTTTCTTGAACTTACCAGATATTATCGGAGGTTCATGGAAAACTTCTCGAGGATCGCTGTGCCTATGACGCGACTGATGCATAAAGGCGAGGAGTTTATCTGGACTAAAGAGTGTCAGACGGCTTTCGATGAGCTGAAGAAGCGTCTGACATCAGCATCAATTTTGACACTTCCTTCGGGATCGAGAGGATTTGTAGTATATAGTGATACATCTGAGAGAAAATTAGGATGTGTACTGATGCAACACGACAAGGTGATAGCCTACGCATCAAGACAGCTGAGATTTCATGAAAAGAACTATCCGACGCATGATCTAGAGCTAGCTGCAGTAATATTTGCACTAAAGCTATGGCGGCACTACCTTTATGAAGAGCGTATTGAGATTTACACAGATCACAAAAGTCTAAAGTATGTCAACACTCAGAAGGAGTTCAACATAAGACATAGGCGATAGCTAGAGTTAATGACAGACTATGATATAGAGTTGCAGTACCACCCTGGCAAGGCAAATATAGTAGCAAATGCCTTAAGCAGGAAGCCTATGGCATACATTTTGACGATGCAGCGAAAATTGTTAGAGGATCTTCAGAAGCTCGGGATAGAGGTTGTATTGCCAGGCATGGATGGACAGATTGCCAGTCTCAAGGTTCAGTCTACATTGGTTGAGAGGATCAAGGCAGCCCTGCCTACAGATGCGAGATTCCGACAATTGCGTGAAAGGACAGAGGCCGACATGCAGACGGGACTCAGGATTCATGAAGACAGGACATTGAGGTATAGAGATCGCCTATACGTTCCGAGTGGCAAGCTACGCCAGGAGTTGATGACCGAGGCTCATAGCTCGATTTATTCTATTCATCCCGGGGGTACGAAGATGTACCGAGATATGAGACAACACTACTGGTGGCATGGGATGAAGAGGGAGATTGTGAGATTCATGGCAAGATATTTGGTCTGTCAGCAAGTCAAGGCTGAACATCAGAGGATGGTAGGACTATTGTAGCCGCTTTCCATTCCCGAATGGAAGTGGGAACACATTACCATAAACTTCGTCACAGGATTCCTAAGGAGCCCTAGCGGAAAGGCTGTAGTCTGGGTTATCGTAGATCGACTCACCAAGTCTGCATATTTCTTGCCCTTCAGAGTTGGACAGTCCACAGAGATTTTAGCTGACATGTATATGAGACAGATAGTACGACTACATGGAGTGCCTGTCAGCATTGTATCGGATCGTGATTCCAGATTCACGTCATATTTTTGGTGGAGTATGTAGGAGAGTCTAGGAACTCGTCTCAAGTTCAGTACTGCATATCATCCACAGACTGATGGCCAGTCAGAGCGCACGACTCAGATATTAGAAGATATGTTGAGAGTGTGCATGATCAACTTTGAAGGATCTTGGGAGGACCATCTACACTTGGTAGAATTCTCCTACAACAACAGCTACCAGGCCAGCATACAGATGGCACCTAATGAGGTATTATACGATAGGAAGTATAGGTCACCAGTATGCTGGAGTGACGTAGAAGAGCGTTAGATACTTAGTCCAGAGATGGTGACACAGACAGTGAAGAAAGCAAAGCAGATTCAGAGCCACCTGCGTGCAGTACAAGACAGACAGAAGCATTGGACAGATGCACACCACAGACCTTTGGAGTTCAAGGAGGGTGATCATGTATTTTTGAAGATATCGTCCACTCGTAGTACCATCAGATTCGGGGGCAGAGGCAAGCTGAGTTCGAGGTACATTGGACCTTTTGACATCTTGGAAAGAGTTGGCAAAGTAGCTTATCGTCTTGCATTGCCTCCATCATTAGAAGGAGTGCACGACGTATTTTATGTATCGTAGTTGAGGAGATACGTGGCAGACCCCAGCCACATGCTTGATCATTCGGAGATTACCGTTGGGCCCAGTTTATCATATACAGAGCAGCCAATGGGGATACTCGATCACAGTGAGAAGATTTTGAGGGGTAAGACTATTCGACTGGTCAGGGTTGCATGGAAGCATCATTCGCCAGGCGAGTCTACCTGGGAGCACGAGAATTCCATTCGACAGCATTTCCCGTATGTATTTGAGGACCAAGGTACGAATTTACGTACTGCATTCGATTACCTGTTTAATTTTAAATTCTCGTAGCTATCATTCGTGCTTTGCTTTTAATTTTGGGAACATAAATTTTCTAAGTTGGGAAGGATGTAAAACCCCTCAATTATTATTATAGGTAGACTGGTTTTGGTTAGAAATTTTGGTTTAGCATCAGGTGTTTGAGGTTTAGAATTTATGTTACATTCGTCTGATTATTTATTTTAACCCTTGGTGCACCCTACCGTTGTTGCAATATTTGGTACCTAACAATAGCCCATATTTTTTAACAAATTATTGCACTCTTGACTTGACAAGCCAACCTAGGCGCTAGACTTTTCTGTCACTCAAAAACATAATCCCTTGTGCTCTAATTTAATTGCATAACTTCCCAGTCCCAAAATCCATTCTTAAATCCTGTGTCGCGTACCTTTGTCGTTGCCATCAATTTTGGGACACAAACTTAACCCGTTTAGCCGACCCGATTAAAGGGTCCAAGACTGACACCAAGCCTACACCGTTCATGACTTTTGTGTCACTCCTAATTAAGATCCCATGCGTCCCCATTTAATTTAAGAACACATGATATTTTATTTTAATTAAATTGGGGATACCAAGTTTGACTAATCACATCTTAACCCCAATTTAACCCAATACCCCAATCATTAAGCCCATGCAAAACACACAATACTCCATCATCCTACAAAACACTAAACACCACTCCCCACACCAAATCTCCTTTATTTTACATACATATGCAATTACCCAAAAGTTAAGGGGCTTAATTGTAAATATGGTAATAGGTGTCACCACCCAATTGGCCAAGGCAAATGAAGAAACCCTAACCCTCATCTCTTGACCGGTCAAATCACCCCATCTCTCTCCTCCTTTGGATGTACACTTCTCAATGTGAAATCTGAGCCATCCATTCAAAATTTAAGATTCATCCTCACCACACACTCACCTATATAACTATTACATCACTCCCCTTTTTCCCATGCCGGCCTTAATCCGTAGGGACATTAAAAACCCCACCCCCTCTCTCTCTCCTCCCACTTCCTACTTCACTACACAGCTGAATCCCTTATTTTCTCTTCTTCTTCTTCTTCTTCTTTTTCTTCTTCTTCTTCTTCTTCCTCATCTTCTCTTTCTTCAACCCGAGTCACCCTTCCAACCGAGCTCCCTCCCTTCACTCTGGCGAGGATCTCCAGCACCCCCACGATCCGCCTCCCTCTACTCCGGCCATCCCTCGTTGAACCACCTCCATATTAAACCATCGGCCAACTGATATCCACCACCTTTAGTCGACCCCCCCTTGCTGCGTCCAGCAGCCTTTACTGCCAACCACAGCACCTCCGCCCTGACTCCACCACCATCAGCCAACCATCCCGTACCACCTTCATGCTTACCACCGAGCACGACCGACTCACCCTCGCCTGAGCCTCTCCCCTCCGACATCATCGTCATCATCAGCAGCAGCAGGAGTACCACCGTGACCACCACTACCAACATCTCCACTACCTTCACCTTCTCTGCCGAACCGACACCTCACTTTGGCCATCACTTCCTCCTCCAGCCACCCGCACCTCCACGACCCGCATCATCTTTATCATCATCATCATCATCACCATCCACCTCGCTGTCGACCACCTTCTCCGGCCAACCCCTCAGCCAACCACCACCACATACCACCGCCAAGGTAACCTCTCCCCCATTCTCTTATGTAGTATAATATTGTTATGGTTTAATATAACATAGTTAGGGATAGGGTTTAAAAAGTTTGATATAAGATTTTAGGGTTTTGAATATATTGAGTTTAGGGTTTGATGTTATGTATTATATGCATTTGATGGTTGTGAATGATATATATATGATATTTAGGGTTTTATGTTATGCTTTGTGATGGGTATCGAGGAGCAGGTTAATTATTATAAAATGGTAGAGTGATATCAAACCATTGGTTAATATTGAAAGTTGATATTTAATAATGAAGTTATTTGAGGAGTAGCTGTGTATATGTGAAATAATGTTTAAATAATTAGAAGACGGTTTTATATAATTGAGGGTTTAATAAATAATAATTATTTGAGGATGATATATATAAACATGCATGATAACGTCTGTGAAGACCAGGGTAAAATCTGAGGAATGAACATACTCAAACTACTGAAAACACCATGATAAATATAGGGGATTGAGGATTTGTCTGATGATATTATACAGGTGATTGATAGTGTTAGATGTAACTTACCTCTAGTCAACCATGGTCAACCCTCTAGCTTAATGTTTATGTGAGCTTGTAACTAAGATTGAAGCCTATGCTAGATGTGTGTCACCTCTTATTTTAGCATCGTGATAGTTTATTGATTGAGCTTGTATCTTGTCTCTAGGTACTACGGGACCCACGGACTTGGACGTTGTACCTGAGCCCCATCTTCAGCATTCGGATCCAGGCAAGTGTACCTTGCCACCTGTATTTCAGTTACCCGATATTTATTTAGTTATTATATGCATTATGCATATTTTGGATTAGAATCGTTACTTCATGTCCGGGTCATAACCGGGTGCAGACATTCGTCGGTAACATCTAGTAACGAGTGATAGATGATTCACAATACCTTGATGTACTTACTCATTTATATCATAACCCTAGGACACATCTATATACTGTTATCGTGCCAGATTTCCTGTATCTCGATACTGTCAGCATAACCGGAATCTAGGATGACTTTAGGATCGTGATTGTTGATAGTTACTTCAGTATGACGAGACTGCTAGATAGAGGTTCAGGTTCAGCGCACACTCGTTGACCGCTTTGGGAGGAAAAGATAGTTACTAGACGTTTGGGCTCCTCTACACGCGCTATATATATGTATATGTTCTATTTTTGTAGTATTTCTGTATCCGAATTAGTAGTATCATTCATGTGACTCTTTTTTCGGAGCTGCGGTACGTCCCGTGTATTTTCGTCTCCGGAGCTACGGTTTATTTTGGACAACCCACACGTCGAATATTGTCTTCAAAATTGTGTCTCACTCAGGTGGTTATGCTAGATTATACCGGCGTTGCGCTTGATTCTTTCTATTTTACTTTGGCATGTTGTATTTTGTACCTTGTTACATCTCTCTGAGGACCTGGTCCCCTGCCAGTTTTGCATATAGACGATTACGGAGCCATTGGAGTTGCTGATAGAGTTGCTTGTCTTGCAGGCATTGGTACCAGGTACTTATATTATTTCTACCGGCATTATGGTTATATTTATTCATATTATTTATTCATCTATTATTGTAGCGTAGTTTTTATAGACTCATATTTCTTCTCGAGTCTATTCGAGTTTGTGTGTTATTGGGCGACCGACTATAGCACATGTAGCTCATTCTTGTGTATTTCTGTTCTTTGTGGATTGAGACATAGATGTTTTACTGGATTATCTAGATAGTAACCTTTATTATACAGCTTATACGTATTCGAGTCGGACCAGAGTCTGGTCGAATGCGTAGCTGGCATGTTGCGTATTCCTGGTCCTACATATTTTGGGGCTGGGGCATGACAAATAATATTTTCAAGGATCGAAGAGTTACTCTAGGAGGCCGAGAGATGAGTGCATGTTTACTTGTAATGCCACTTTCGAGCTACGATATTGTACTCAGGATGGATTGGTTGAGTAGGCACCGTGCTAGTATAGATTATAGAGGAGGTAGAGTTTTGTCTAGCCCACGAAGAGAGCCAGAGTTTGAGTTTGCTAGAGGAGCTACAGAGCAGGGAGAAGGCATTATCTATGGAGCTATGGTGGAAGACAAGGCGTTGCCACATCCGTTAATAGTAGAGTTCTTGGATGTGTTTCCTGAGGAATTGCCAGGATTGCCGCCAGATCGAGATGTTGAGTTCTCTATAAACTTGGTGCCAGGTGCAGAACCAATTTTACAGCATGTCTGTAAAGTAAATAACAGTGAGCTGGTCGATCTGAAAAAGCAGGTAGAGGAATTACAGGATAAGGGATTTATCAAATCGAGTTCTTCACCATGGAGAGCCTCGATATTGTTTGTACCGAAGAAAGATAGATCGGTGCGCATGTGCATCGATTACAGGGCATTAAATAATCTCACTATCAAGAATAAATACACTTTGCCATGGTTTGATGACCTGTTCGATCAGTTGAGTGGTGCCAAGGTATTTTCTAAGATAGATTTGAGATCAGGCTACCACCAGATGAAAGTGAAACCGGTGGACATACCGAAGACTGCTTTTAGGACTCGGTATGGCCAGTATGAGTTTATGGTGATGCCGTTTGGGTTGACTAATGTCCCGGCGGTATTTATGAATTTGATGAACCAGGTGTTCCATCATTACCTTGACAAGTTTGTGGTGGTGTTCATCGATGACATACTCATATACTCGAAGACACCGGAGGAGCACGAGGAGCATTTGTGGATTGTGTTGGATGTGCTGAGGAAAGAGAAGCTGTATGGAAAGTTGTCCAAGTGTGAGTTCTTCTTAGATAAGGTAGAGTTCTTAGGACATGTTATGACTGGTGATAGAATTTTAGTGGATCCGAAGAAGATCACTACAGTGGAGTCTTGGAAGACCCCGAGTTCAGTAGCAAAGATCAGAAGTTTCTTGGGTTTGGCAGGTTACTACAGAAAGTTTGTGCAAAAATTTTTGAGGATTGCCGAGCCGATGACCAGACTCACCAGGAAGGATGCAAAGTTTATTTGGACAGAGGAGTATCAGGTTACTTTTGAGGAATTGAAGAAGAGGTTGACGTCTTCTCCTATTTTGTCGTTGTCATCAGGGTCTGGAGGTTTCACTATTTATAGTGATGCATCGGAGAAAGGTCTGAGTTGTGTTCAACATAATGGAAAAGTGATTGCCTATGCATCTAGGCAATTGCGTCCTTATGAGAAAAACTATCCTACCCATGATTTGGAGTTGGCAGCAGTCATCTTTGCCCTGAAGTTATGAAAATACTATTTGTATGGAGAGAGTGTGATGATCTTCACAGACCATAAGAGTTTGAAGTACATTTTTATGCAGAAGGAGTTGAACATGAGACATCGTCGGTGGTTGGAACTGATGAATGATTTTGACATCTCTTTGCAGTATTATCCTGGAAAAGCTAATGTAGTTGCCGATGCCTTGAGCAGGTATCCGGTAGCTATGTTGTTGATGCAGGATTGGTATTTGTTGGAGGTCTTGGAGAGCTTAGGCATTGAGGTAATAATTCCTGGTTTTGCTATACAGATGTGGGGGTTGCAGATACACTCAGAGTTGATGGACATGATCAAGGAAGCCCTGTATGAGGATGTATATCTGAGGAGCATTAGAGCTCAGTTGAGAGCGGGATTGGAGGATGATTTCACCATTGCTGAGGATGGATCTTTACGGTATGGTATTAGATTGTATGTGCCTAGTAGGGAGCTGCGTGAGGAGGTATTGTAGGAAGCGCTTCACTCTCAGTATTCCATACATCCAGGTGCCAACAAGGTATATCGGGATATGCAAGAGAGTGTGTGGTGGTATTGCATGAAGAGGGAAGTGGCACAGTTTGTATCCAGATGCTTAGTGTGCCAGCAGGTGAAAGCCGAGAGGCAGAGTCTAGGCAGTTTACTTTAGCCATTACCCATTCCAGAGCGGAAGTGGGAGCACATTACTATGGATTTTGTATCCAGACTTCTACGATCTCCAGGAGGAAAAGACGCAATTTGCATCATCGTTGACAGGTTGACCAAGTTGGCCCACTTTTTGCCTTTTAAGGTGAGTTTTTCTACGGAGAAGCTGGAAAAGATGTATGTGAGACAGATCGTCAGGGTACATGGAGTTCCCGTCAGCATAGTCTCTGATCGAGATAGTCGTTTTACTTCTTATTTCTGGAGGTGTTTGCAGGCGAGTTTGGGCACCCAGTTCAAGTTCAGTACGATATATCATCCCCAGACATATGGGCAGTCAGAGAGAACTATGCAGACTCTCAAGGATATATTGCGCACTTGTGTACTAGATTTTGGGGGATCTAAGGAGGACCATATCCATTTGGTAGAGTTTTTTTACAATAACAGCTATCAGGCTAGTATAGAGATGTCACCATTTGAGGCTCTGTACGGTCGGAGATATCGTACTCCCTTGTCATGGGACGATGTTGGAGAGAGAGTTTTGCTAGGGCTAGAGATGGTTGTGGATGTAGCGGAGAAGGTTAAGCTGATCAGAGACATACTTCGAGTGGCGCAGGACAGATAGCGGCATTGGGCCGATAGCCGCCGGAGACCTTTGGAGTTTGAGGTATAGTTTAGATTTTGTTTTGTGCTTGATATTGGTTGTTTGTTATAGATTAAGTTCTTAAGGTTGTGTTTTATTCTAGGTTGGTAGTTTGGTGTTTCTGAGGATTTCTTCGACACTAGGCACGATTTGCTTCGGTGGAGACGGAAAGCTTAGTCCACGATTCATCGGACCTTTCATTATTCTAGAGAGGGTCGGTGCAGTTTCTTATAGATTAGACTTGCCACCTACATTAGAGGGAGTGCACAACGTGTTTCACGTGTCATAGTTGAGATGGTATGTGGCGGATCCTAGTCACGTATTGGATCACTTAGAGATAGAGGTGGGCCCTACTCTTAGCTATCAAGAGCAGCCATTTGAGATTATGGATCAGAGAGAGAAGGTGCTGAGAAACCAGACTATTTCTTTGGTATGCGTCGTATGGAGGTATCACTCTCCGGGGGAGTCTACTAGGGAGAGAGAGGATGAAATGCGAGAGCGTTATCCATATTTGTTTGTTCCTTGAGGTATGTTCTTTCCTAGTTATGTTCTATTTTGTTCTATTTTGTTCTGTTCTATTTTGTTTTCTGGGGTAGTTTCATCTTTGAATTTCGAGGACAAAATTATTTTAAGAGGGTAGACTTGTCACTACCATATTTTTTAGGAAAGGGTATTTTGGTCATTTCATAATTAATTAAATATTATGCATGTTGAATAATTATTTATTATATTATTTATTTATTGTTAGATATGAGTTTATTATTTTGGACTTGTGTTAGTAGACCTAACTAGTTTAAATTAGATCCATGGACCAACATTTAAATTTAGTTAGAATTGAACCCAATTAGAAGCTCATTCATTAAGAGAATAATTAATTAAATTAAACCCATTAGACTAGAACCTTTCCTCCTTAATTATTTCTTCATGAGAGGCCCCAAGGGGTATATTGGATATTTTATAGTGACTTGGGGAGGGGGTCAAGTGGCCGGCCTATTTAGAAAGAGGGAGAAAATTTTTCTCTCCTATTTTTATTTCAAATTTAGATCTAAATTTTCTCTCAACAAAATTTCTTCATTCCCACATCAAATTTCTATCAAATTTTTTCTTAGTTCCTTCCCAAATTGCCATTGGAGGCTATTAGAGCAGGGATCTAGAAGGAGAAAGCAAGGATCTACAAGGAGGATCAAGGATCTACAAGTTAAAGGCCAATTTCACCAAATTTTGAGGTTGCATTGGGAATCCATCTTCCAATAGATATAATTCAGTTTTTTCCCAGTAATTAGGTTCTAAATATGTGTTTTAATCATTAAAAACCATCCTATATGATGAGGCTACCCATAAAAATTGGAATTAGGTTCATAGGAGGTCTATAGAGAAAGTTATGGTGTATTTTGTATCAATTTTGGGAGAATTCCGAGATTAACACATGTTGTGTTTGTCAATTGGTCAATTAGACCAAATTAACATGTGTTTGATTTTTTGTGGCTAGTGTCGTGTCCACAATTTGATACATGTAGGCCGTATCCCTATAATTTGGAGATACGAGTTGATTTAGAGTTTTTTTCTCTGACACGGGGCTTTGTGCATGTCACATTTTGATACCGACAGGTAGTGGAGTATTTAATTCTTTATATTATTCATAATTACTATTTTAGACTTTCTCGTGTCCATTGGGGTACGTTTGGTTGTGTGGTGGACTCGTATCGCAAGCGTATTATAGATCTAGTATGATACGGGTGCAATACACTCCACATGCTTGCTTTATTGTTTTTCAATTCAATTGACTTCTGTATAACTATTAATATGATATATTAGATATGTATATGTATATTTATATGTATATGTATATTTATATGTATATGCATATGTATATGTACTTATATTATATCATATAGTTATGTATATATATAGCTATGTGATTGCATGTTTTGATATCTATGTGTATCTATATGCAAATGTGTATGTTGTATATATATATATATATATATATATATATATATATATATATATATATATATATTCTAGTGAGGGTATATATATTTATGAGTGTGCGGACTTGGTGAGTCTATCCACGATTACCCATACTGCATTACGACCACTAGGACTCCTCGGAAAACCCGTAACAAAGTCCATAGTGATGTGCTCCTATTTCCACTCCGGTATAGGTAGCGGATGAAGCAATCCTGCAGATCTCTGATGCTCAGCCTTGACTTGCTGACACACTAGGCACTTTGCCACAAAGCGTGCTATCTCTCTCTTCATTCCATGCCACCAGTAGTATTGTCTCAAGTCTCTGTACATCTTCGTGCCTCCTGGATGAATAGAGTAGGTTGAACTATGTGCTTCTGTCATCAACTCCTGCCAAAGCACTCTATTTGGAACATAGAGACGATCTCCACATCTCAAAGTTCCGTCTTCATGTATACGCAGTCCTGTCTGTATTCCAGCCTCTGTCCTCTGTCTAATCCTCTGAAATTTGGCATCTGTCGGCAAAGTAGCCTTGATTCTCTCCACTAACATCGATTGCAACTGGAAACTCGACAACTGTCCATCTACTTCGGGCATAACAACATCTATACCCATCTGCTCTAGATCTCTCAATAGATGTTGTTGAGTAGTCAAGAAGAATGCCATGGGTCTTCTGCTCAAAGCGTCAGCTACCACGTTGGCCTTTCCCGAATGTTACATCCGCTGCGACTACTGCCACTGCCGCTACTTCAAAATTAAGTTACAATACCATCCGAGAAAGGCCAACGTGGTAGCTGACGCTTTGAGCAGAAGAACCATGTCATTCTTCTTGACTACTCAACAATATCTGTTGAGAGATCTAGAGCAGATGGGTATATAGGTCATTATGCCCAGAGTAGATGGACAGTTGTCGAGTTTCCAGTTGCAATCGATATTAGTAGAGAGAATCAAGGCTGCTTTGCCGCCAGATGCCAGATTTCAGAGGCTTAGACAGAGGACAGAGGATAGAATACAGACATGACTGCATATATATGAAGATGGAACTTTGTGATGTGGAGATCGTCTCTATGTTCTAAATGGAGAGCTTCGGCAGGAGTTGATAACAGAAGCACACAGTTCAACCAACTCTATTCATCCAGGTGGCACGAAGATGTACAGAGACTTGAGACAGTACTACTGGTGGCATGGAATGAAGAAAGAGATAACACGCTTTATGGCCAAGTGCCTGGTGTGTCAGCAACTCAAGGCTGAGCATCAGAGATCTGCAGGATTGCTTTAACCGCTACCTATATCGGAGTGGAAATGGAAGCACATTACTATAGACTTTGTTACGGGTTTTTCGAGGAGTCCTAGTGGTCGCAATACAGTATGGGTAATCGTAGATAGACTCACCAAGTCCTCACACTTTCTACCCTTCAGAGTTAGGCAATCTATAGAGGTCTTAGCAGAGATGTACATGAGAGAGATTGTGCGACTGCATAGAGTGCCAGTTAGCATCATGTCTGATAGGGATACAAGGTTTATATCTTACTTTTGGCGGAGTATGCAAGAGAGCCTCGGTACCCGCCAGAAGTTTAGCACAGCATATCATCCACAGACAGATGGTCAGTCAAAGCGCACCATTCAGATATTGGAAGACATGTTAAGATCATGCATGCTAGATTTTGGAGGATCATGGGAGGACCATTTGTATTTGGTCGAGTTTTCCTACAACAACAGCTATCAAGCTTGCATCTAGATAGCTCCCTATTAAGCATTGTATGGCAGGAAGTGTCGTTCCCCAGTATGCTGGAGAGATATAGGCGAGAGACAGATTCTCGGACCAGAGTTGGTTGTTCGTACAGTAGAGAAGGTAAAGAAGATCCAAGGGCATCTACGAGCAACACAGGACAGGCAGAAGCATTAGGCGAATGCGCATCGACGGCCCCTAGATTTCCAGGTTGGAGATCACGTGTTTCTAAAGATCTCACCTACTCGAGGGACTATCAGATTTGGAGGCAGAGGAAAGCTGAGTCCGAGGTACATCGGACCATTCGACGTGTTAGAACGCGTCGGAGAGGTTGCTTACAGATTAGCTTTGCCGTAGACTTTGGAAGGAGTCCATGACGTCTTCCATGTATCTCAGCTGAGGAGGTACATACCGGATCCGAGTCATGTACTTGACCATTCCGAGATCACAGTCGGCCCGAGTCTATCATACCAAGAGGATCCTGTTGAGATCCTGGACATGAGCGAGAAGGTACTGCGAGATCAGACTATCCCTCTAGTTCGTGTCGCATGGATGCAACATGCACCAGGCAAGTTAACTTGGGAACGCGAGGAGGATATTAGACAGCGTTATCCCCATCTCTTCGAAGGACTAGGTACTTATTAACATTTTAGATTCAGTCAGTATTTCTTATCATGCGTATGTTTTTAATTTCTAGGACGAAATGCTCTAAGGAGGGTAGATTGTAAACCCCCTCGACCAATTTAGGGTTCAATTTAAATTAAATAGAGGGACTTAGAATTAATTGGATATAATTGGAATAAATGTATAAATAATTATTTGTCCTAATACACCTTGCCGTTGTTTCGAGAATAGAGCACCACACCAGTAGTTATCTTCCGCCCAAGGTCACGAACATCTCTTAGACATGCCAAGCTACCCCTCTGACTATTGTTTGCAAACTTAGATACCCGTCATTGCGTCTCACCTTAGCTTCACAATATTTTTAAGTGAGCACCTTGTGCATTAATTTGTAATTTAATTAAGTTGAGGCCAAGTTCACCAAAAACAGGACTAGACCAAGCCCGTGGACACCTTAAATATGGACCAACCCCACCCTCGAGCCCTGGCCGGCCCAATTATCAAGGATAGCCCACGAGAGACAACACCTATAAATATATATACTCCCACATTAAACCCTAAAACTAACTATTCGTCAACTTTCCCTCAAACTCTAGCCGACCCTTCCACCCGAGCACCCTTCCCTCCACGAAGGGACGATGCCGCAGCCACTCACCGTAGTCCCTGCCCCTCAGCGACTGGACCACCCTGCCCACCGCTGGCACCGGCGCCAACCACCACCATCCCAACCTCCCAATCAACCTGACCCCTTAGCCGCTGCACCCGAGCGACCCCGCCGCCTCAGTCACCTCCCACCACCATTCCAGGCCTAACCCGACTGTTCCCCCGAGACCGGTCAGTCACCCCCGCACCGCTTCAGTCGTCCCCGCCGTTGCCTAAGCCGCTGCCGCCGCTGCTACATCCACTACGACTACTACTACTGCCGCGGCCGCTACTGTCTGCCGCCGGCCGACGCCGGAGCCACTACTCGCCGGAGGACGACCCGTCAGCGAGGAGACCCTCGTCCTGTCAACTAGGTAAACACCTGACTCTTCCCTCCTTGTATTGTATTCACATATGATCGTTGTGTGATCGTGTTGAGACTTGTAGTATTGGACACAAACTCAGTTAACCCTAACTAGGTATATGATGGCATGTTGATTAACAAGATTTAGAATTGGTTTAATAACTAACCATTCCTTAATCATAAGACTTGTTGTTAGAAACATGAAATTCATCAATAAAACTTAGACATCGCCAAGTATGCTGAATATGGGAATTTCAGGACCAATAATTGTACTAGACATAATGAAGCTTCGTAAAACCCTAGATGTAGTATTTATTGTCTCAAGGCGCACGTTGACCGAGGATAGAACGCGTGTACACCCTAGCTACATGCACACGTGACGCTGTATTCGACCAGTCGTGAACTTGCGATAGTACCTAAGAGTAACGTCGTAGTCGTGTGTACATATTGTCTTAGTGTCTGATGTTAGATTTCTATATTATATTGTGTGTTAGGATCATTGGATCAGCCAGGAGACGCTACAGGAGCCGGCTATTGGCATTCACAGCTTTAGGACCCAGGTAAGATACCTTGCCATATTTATTGTCTAATTTAAATTATGCATATGTTGTATTATATTCTTGTTGTTTTTCTTTTTATACAACTGTGCGCGTCCGAGATTGACTCGGGTGCATTCGACGGATACGTCGATGGTTAGTGTACTTGACCTAGTCATTAGCAGACTCACCCCTATTGGAGGATACTCTGTTATCTTCTGAGACCTGACACCCTTACACGTTCACTGAGACATATTCATATTGGGATGCGGGTTTGCGTACTCGACTAGCTATCGGTGCGTGTAACTTACATCACGGTTAGTACATAATTCAGGTTATATTTTAGTGTTAGAGACTGGCATATAGATACGTGGTATGCACGTCGAGTATTCGACTTGCGTATCTACATTGGGTGGGGAGGACATTAGTAGGTGTATGGGATACACCCATTGGAGTCCGTAGTATCCAGAGGAGCCACGGATCCAATGACTCCCTTTCACACTGCTGCCACGTTCTTCGGAAAGATATGAACGATATACTGTACTGTTGCCACGTTCTTCGGAGCGATATGGACGATATACTGTACCGCTGCCACGCTCTTCGGGGTGTTGGACGTTATGCCTACGCCTACCCATACATACCAAAGTTGTCCTCATATTGCATTCACTTAGATGGTTAGCACACCCTTATTGTATTTATTTTATTCAGTCTTTATATATGGCATACTTTTATGTATCTTGTTACGTCCCTCTAAGGACCTGGTACCTTTTCAGATTTAGATGAGGCATATTACCCTACAGTATACGGCCCAGGACAGGAGACGAGGTACGCTACCGGGGAGGAGCTAGAGGTGATACCGTCAGAGTTCCATGATCAGCTGGTAGGCATTCTGCCTAGGATTGGGAGCATCATCATCTAGTCAGCCGATGCCCTAGTCGTTATCTTTTATCTATCATTTCAGTATTTTATTTCGTCATAGTAGTGGGTTTGTCCCCACCAGATATTATTGGTTGTACTATGATATCTTGAGACTGTTGTTTATCTTCCAGCAGTTTATTTAGTACTTCTTGCTGTTTAGATTATGGATAAGATTAGTTTACCTGTTGTTGACTGATATTGGACATGTTAGTAATTTAGGACAACGTAGCACTCTTCGTTAGGATCTATTAAATTGGGATATCCTCGGAGACGTGACAGCTGGCTATTGCCACGTGGCCTGGTTTTATGTATTTTGGGACTGGGGCGTGACATGGTTTTATAATGGCTCCATAATGGCGCAGGGCTGTATTACTCTAACATGAGTTGTTCTATAACTCAATGCGCACTAGAAAACTCTGGCTTTTGGTGGACTTGCCCAATGGTTTTATTATATCCATACAAACCCAACGCAACCGACCGATTACTTGGCGTCGCCTATCGAAATCCATCGTTACGCCTAAACCCAAAAGCATCGAAACTCAGCTAATTTCCCAATCTTGTTTGCATCCATATCCTTCTGAGTCACCGTCCAATCTCGCTAAGTAAATCTACTGTTGGCCAAGGTCGTCGCATTAAATTGCCTACGTATCCTGACTCTGTCTTCATTGCGCCTTCGCGCAGAGCTAAATTTTTCCAACATGAGGTACGTTCTAATCCTTCATGTCTTAGGTCCAATTGAACCTAGCTTCTTATTCATTTTCTCATTCTGTTTTGCACGTGTGCTTAACCACTTTATCGAATGATTCTTTCGTTTAATCATTGTGTTCCCAAACTCAGTCTCTTACTGCGCCTTAGTACATGGCTATCTCGATAGCACAGGGAAAGTTGAAATCTTTTCTATATGAAAGTCTAGGTTGAGACTAACTTACTCCAGTTTTCATACTCGTCTATGCGAATTCGAATATTTTCATTTACAGCTGCATTCGAGTTATGCATAAAACTAAGTCTGGATCATACCCATATTCAAGGCGTCCCCCAAATATGTGTATTTCAACCAAGCTTAGTGACAGCTAAGTCAGACAAGCTACTCGTACAAATCTTTTGAATCGCTGATCTTTTCGCTACTCGACCAACCGAACTCTGGTTCGTTTTAGTTATCGTCTACTCCAATCTCACCAAATTTTAAGTATTGCATTACTAACAACGCACATCTTTCAAGCAATGATTTAACTCGTTATGCCAACATATCTCGAATATCACCAATTTCAAATCATAAAAGTTCCATCCGAGGATTCTCTACTACCGTCTTATTCCATACCATCACCTAACTTATCCAACCAAATCAATTATCACCCAAGTCCTATATCCCATTGTGTTTGTTTAAACGCCAACGTTGCTAGTATACACTCCCAGTTCCAAGTCCTAACTCTAGGTCTCGTTGCCCCAGTTCTATCATTTTTTTCCGAATGATACTCTGAAGTTAGCCACTCTAGTTTAACTCAAGGCATAGGGTCGTCTGCCTAGCCACTAGGTCAGCTCACAAGGTCATAGGTATAATTCACGTTTATGACTCATCGTACAATAGCATTGCACGAAGCTCGCCCCAAATACCCTAAGGTCAAACCATTGTTCTTTCACATAGTTATTCTACCCAAGCTCCTTTCACTCAGATTTTTAAACATCGAGCACCGATTATCCTATCACATCCACTCATTCGTTCAACCGAACCCACGATACGTCCATGTCGCATATCCAACCTAACAATTTGCATTGTCTATCTTCTTAGACACTTGATAGGATCCATGTATCCAATCTTTTCTAAGTCTAGACCACCAAGTCACGATTCAATTTCTATCTCTCATATTTAATTAAGATTTCAAAGTCATACAATATAATTCACGTATTCGTTCACTAAACCATCGAGCGTCTTGCTTTATGTTCTTAGACTAACTCATCCCTAAAATATCTTCGATTCACTTGTATTCTAAAAATTGTCTTATCGTGTCGAACCACAAGTCAAAATGATCCTTCAATTGTCACATTCCGGTCTCTCGCAAGTTCATCGTCGGACGTGAGATCACCACGCCAACGCTCTTGCAAGATAATTGTCATAATTCGGACGTGACGCATGTGCGAGTAAGGAGTTGCGCTCGCACAAGACAAGAAGGTCAAACGTTATGGTTATCATCGAATGAACATACACCTTATCGTCACTCTTTGTTTCATCTAAGTTGTACATTGATCTATCAAGTTATGTTCATCTAACAACCGTTCTTGTCGTATAAAAACACGTCTAGCCAAATCGTCCAACTTTAATGTTACCATTTGATCATTTCGTAGTCTAATTCTAGCATTCCTCAAACAACTAAGTTCAATCCCAAACTTAAGTCCATTCACCTACGATACGTTCCATTTATCAAATTCGTTCATAACATCTTCGAACATGTTTCTATGAGTTCGATCATCCCCGCCGGACGTGAAATCACCATGCCAGCGCTCCCGCGGAATATCAATCTCATCTAGGCCCGTTGTCAAGTGTTATCCTTCAAACTCGATTCAAGATCGTCCGATCAAATTCAAGATCAAATCCATAATTGCCTATCTCAATCTCTGAACCACAATTTTGCTAACTTGCATCAATCTGTGCTATCTTTTAACTATCGATATTTTATAAAGTCTTCCAAACTCGAAATCGTAGCATTCGTACTCAAACTGAACTCTATCAACCGATATCCTACTCAAATCCAAATTTTCTATACGTGTTATCATTCGTTCGCTCTATTTGTATTTCCAATTGCACTAACTCCAATTGCATCGCGATTATTCTATCTCAAGTCAGGTTTCAATTTATTTATTTTAATTCAAAATTGCTTGTACGATCCACTAAGTTTTCTCGACCATGAAATCAATTCCCATTACCCTGAATTTCTATCCGATGTAAGCCTTACCCCTTGTTCAACTCATTCTAACTCGTTCTATCAAATCTTTTCTGCTTTCTTCGAGTTCGCTTACTTGCTAGGCATCACTTATTTATACTAGGATTTTATATAATTTCGTCGCTTGCTGCTAGACTCGTTTAATACCCCAACATCCACGATTCATCCGAAGACTTCTAAGCCGACCAATACACCACTCAGGGTTTGAGCTATACTCTATGAATCTTTATAACTCATTATATCCTCAATTTGCATATTCGAACCTGGGACTATCGTATACACCACTCAGGAATTGAGTCATCCTATTAACTCCTGAATTGCGTTTGCGTCCTTCACCCATATATCCAATTCGTTCCTTAAAACTCCAACACAATGCCTTTTTGCTGCCTTAACGATCTTAGTCTCGTATGCACCTCTATCCATAGTCCTCCACACAAACTATATTTTTGACTCATAACTTATCTCTATGAATAACCGTCCAAACTATATCTCAATCTCTAACCTGATTTCCTTTGTTCGCCTTAACGGTACTCCGATAACGTCTCTATCAATCTCCATTCTAAGTCCAACTTTATTCTTATCCGAACGATACCCAAATCTCGTTGCAACTCACTAGCACCAAGGGTCTTGGCACATGATACTCAACATAACTTAGCCGAAAGGCTGTGTGCATAGACAACTTTTCGAACGATATTCTATCTCGCTCACTAACCCGCTTAGTATTCTCGTATAGGCATTCAGGTTCACATATAACTTGCAGATTTTAACATGAGTCTATTCCCAAGAAGTCTGACACAGGTTGGCACAAAGGCCCTCGCGTCATAATCCCGTTCAAGAAATCGTATCACTCACTTACACTTTTAAAAGTATTTAGACTTATTGTATGGAACATTCATCGAAACATAGAGAGAGAGCATCTATCACTTTTCAATACACAAGTTCAAAATTGAGAGAATCAATACGAATTCCAAAGATATAAAGCCGTGCTCTGATACTAAAATTTTATGCCCCGATCTCCCGCAGGAATCGGCCGTCCCCGCTGGGCACAAATTACCGTACCAACACTCCCGCAGGACGATCGTTTCCATCGGGACGTGATGCCGCGCGAGCTTGGGGTTGCGCCCGCGCGAGGCAAATACCTAAACGGCCATTGATAACTAGTTTACAGAGTCTTCATAGCGGAAACATATAATAAACACAAGTACTGAATCCAAAATAAGCTCTTTATTGATATGAAGTAAAGATTACAAGCGGTACTAGGCCGATTATAAGTTGCATGTGCTATCTCTCTCTCTCTCTCTCTCTCTCTCTCTCTTTCTCTCTCTCTACACTGAATATGCACTTAGGCTTACAATTGATTCAAACAATTTGGATAATAATGTTCCCATATATTATGCGTCGTATATGTGAGCTCTAGGTCCGCGCGCCATGCTCCAAGACGCCAAGTGGGGTCCGGTGCCTCATTGCATTAAGCGATCTCCGGATCTGTACGAATTTCTCCTGCACCCTGCATACAATCTGGTTGGATATCAGTACATTAAATGCACTAGTGGGGAGGCCTTTCGCCCACGCTATAAAACAAGCACGTTCATTAGTTATGTGCACTGACTGATTATGTTGTCTTTCTAGTCTTTTGCCTAGTATCAGTTACATGGCAATATAATGAAAGAAATATCCTTGTCTGCCCAGGAGTGTCGTAATAATGAACAACTGAGTTCGTCTTACCGATTCTTAACATTCGTCCTTCCCTGTCATATGCAGCAATATGAATAATGATCTACTGAATAACAAAGAACATATATAATTCCAAGTGTTATGTTTGTGTCTCTGCCTCAGACCATTCTACTTGAACTATGTTTGTTACCGTGCATCCATTCTAAATATGCAAAGTGTCGTGCAATATACTCCTTCACGTACTCCTCATCTGAATGCGGATAGCCGCTATGCAAGTATGACTTATCTATATGAAGGTCACTGTCTCTGTTAGCCATATTGGACAAGATCTACGATGGACGGTTGTCTTCTCAGCTCGGTTGCTAGCCTTGTTGGGCCTCCCGAACAATCTGACGAGTCGCGCCCATCCAGGTCGGTAGCAAGTCTTGTTGGATGTCCCATTCTAGCCCGCTAGTCATCAGCTAGCATAATACCAGGACTACACTGGCATTGTCCTCCCGGGCTGACACAGTTCGGATGCCTCAGCAATCGTGTCGAGGACTCTCTCTACCTGGTGCACAACCAGTTGTCCGTGACCAAGCAACTACTCCCCCACTTCCAATCCTAGCCGAGGACTACACTCGGTTGAATCTTGCCGAGGACTACACTCAGAACTTTCTTCTTTATATAGCTCCCTGATTAGAGTCTGCCTCGGTGATCTGGATATCTCGAGTACTTTACTTTCGTTTCTTTCCTTCTTCTGACTCAGAACGACTATTTGATAGTCTTTTTCGTCTATGTATGCAAAATGATTTACTCTATCCCGTGTCATCTTTCGTGCGGTACGTTGCCTCAATATGAACTCAACTATCTTTGTGGCATATATAAGAAACTATTATATTTCAACTCAATAATCCGATTATACAAATAGCTAGTAAGATCTCCATGTTCTATACAATGATAATGCAGGGTTATCCCCTTAGCTATATGCGTTCATCTCATTTTATTAGCATGCAAAGGTTATCGTCTTAAAACTAGCATGTATCATTCATTTTCTTAGTATGTAGCTAAGTAGAGACAGGTTCACCAGGGCCACCCACCTTAGCGAAAAATCGCATCGGTCGAGCGAGACTCCGACCGCGCCTCTGAAAGTCTAAGTCTGATTCTATTTGAAGATCCAAGTATGAACACCTTTGCATCGAACGAGCCATCTCGCTAAGCAAAGCAGGTTGGTTCTCTACCCCTGTGCCATTTGAATCGGCCCTTCGGGTTGAACGGAGCGGGTCGTTACAGCACATATGACTAACCAGGCCTTTATCCTTGTGCAAGTTCCTTGTGCAAGTTTCCCAGTCAATCACATGTTAAAGCTGGTACTCACTTACTTAGTCAATAGTATTCTTGTTCGTTGCCATAATTGTTCATTATTGTATTTATTTCAGTATTCCTTTATTGTATATCTCTTGTATCTATTATTGCATCTTGTATATTCATATCTATTTACTGTTACATAGTTTATATTATTTATTAGAACTGCTGTTAGAGATGTACTCTGCTCCTTTTCTGACTAGATATATTTTTCTCAGATGACACTGAGGAGTGATACCCCACTCATTACGGACCTCAGGATATTGTGGGCTTAGAGCCAGAGACCTTGGCTCAGGAGGGTCTCATCCCGACTGAGACAGACGACCCGGGACTCATAGCTTAGATGATTAGTTTCTTTTGTAATAGATTTTTCTCCAGCTTACTTTTAGTATTTCTCTGACTCATGTGATATTATTTGTCTCGTGAGTTGTATTGTGATTATTCTATTCTTTATCATATTTGTGCTATTTCCATCTTCGATCAGTGATTGAGTAAATTGATATTGTTGGTGGCATTATTATGTCTTGATTATAGATAGATAGTTTACCCAAACAACGTTCTACCACTGATACTGCGGTATAGGCTGGGCGTTGTTCCCGACTTGTACCCCTATATCGGGTGCGGGTCGTGACACCATGTGTATCTAAAACAATTATCAACAATAACATAATCATAAAGCTTACCGCCAAGACTTACGACTCTACTGGGTCCAAACAAGTCCATATGCAAGAGTTGTAGAGATCTAGAGGTACTTAGAAAGTTGATTGATTTAAAAGAAGATTTAGAAGCTTTATTCTTTTTACAGTCAGCACATATCATATCTTTCTTGAAAGTAATCTTTGGTAAGCCTCTTATGAGTTTATTTGAAGATCGTCTTGCAATAGTATCCATGTTTGCGTGTCTTAGACGCATATGCCATAGCCATCTGTCATTTTTGTTGGCGTATAGACATTTGCCTGCATTGTTAGTGTCTTTTGAAAGATAGAAAATATATATATTGTCTTCCCTGATCCCTTCAAAGATAACCTTACCAGTGGATCTTTCATAAATAGAACATTTGTTTTTAACGAAGTTAATACCATAACCATGGTCAGCTAGATGACTGATGCTGAGTAGGTTGTGTTTTAATTTTGTTACTAGACAAACATATTTTATGACATGATAGGGAGGAACACCTATATTACCATTACCAATAATGTATCCTCTGAAGTTATTGTCGAAGGAGACATAACCTTCTTTCTTCATCGATAGCATTGCAAATAGGTTAGCATCACCAGTCATATGTCATGAGCAACCACTATCGAGAATCCATTTGATTCTAGCATGAGAGGATTGGTCCACCTATAAAACGAGTTGTAGATGTAATCATTAGTACCTATTTTCTTGAGGTCCTGCTGTGTTAGTTTTTGGTACCCATGTATAAACATTTATATCTATTAATTTTCTTGTTCTACAGGATCTAGATATATGTCATTTCTTACCACAGTAGTGACGTATAGCTGTGTGATTGATGCTTGGTACAACATGATATATATGATTATGTAAAGCAGTTTCTTGTGGTCTATGTGGATAGAATGCATGATTGTGTTTGGCATTTCTTTGTGGTCTTCGTGGATATCTATAATAGAATGCATGATTGTGTTTGACATTTATTTATGCATGATGATTGCATAAACTGTTATGCATGTAGGTAGGAGCATAGTTGTGAGTATTTTTTGTCTTACTACGTGTCTCGTGTTAGGCTGGGTGGAGGTTTGTTCGACCTATTTACCCAATCTAATCTAACTTTTTAGAGGTAGCGTATACTTAATCATATTTAGCAGTAAGAGCATCTATTCTACATGTAGCAATGGAATACTTCTTCTTTTCAGATTCGAGTTCTTCCTTAAGTTTAGCGTTCTCTTGAGAGCTCTTGTCAAGACTGGCAAGTGCCTCGTGGAGGTTAAGCTTAAGTCTAGAATTCTCGTCTGAATCGTTTGAGGTATCCTTTACTTCACTTAGTAGAGATGTTAGTCTCTCTATTTCAGTTTTACATTCGTGAACATCTTTCTTAGCATGTTTGTACTTATTTCTAAGTTTCCTAAAATCATCAAGCAAATCACTAAAAGAATTACCTAGTTTATCAAAAGTAAAATCATCATAAGAGTCATTATTAGTTACCTGATTAGCTAACGCCATGAAGCATAGGTTTGCTGCTTCTTGAGGATTCTCTTCTTCAGATTTATTAGCTTAACTTTCGTGTCAAATACTAGTGTTTGCATATTTTCGTGATGATGTTCTTCTGGATGAGTAATTATGGCACATTTTTTTTCTTAGGATTGGACAATCTTTCTTTATATGCCCTGTCTTCTTACAGTTGTAGCATATAGGCTCTTCATCACTGTTGTCAGTTGGTTCATTCTTCTTTGATTTCTCAATCTTTAGTAATTTCCTGAAGTTTCTTTATGGTCAGGGCAACTTCCTCATCTTGAGACTCATTGTCGTCGGAGTTGTAGTTTACGACCTTTTTGTGATGTGCCATAAGCGCAATCGTCTTCTCCTTGGGAGTGGGTTATTCAAATTCTTTGAGATCCAGCTCGTGAGTCATCAGCTTGCCCATGAGCGTCTCGAGGGTCATCATGGTAAGATCATTCGCTTCTATGATTGTGGTGGCCTTGGGATTCCAATTATTGGTGAGTCTCCTGAGTACCTTACGAATCTTTTCGTGATTTTTGTACTTCTTGCCGAGTGATAATAGAGGGTTGACGATGTTGAGGAATCTCGTGAACATTTGAGTGATCGTCTTATTTTTTTTCATCTTGAATGCTTCATACTCTTGTGTTAGACAACTTATTTTTGATTCCTTCACTTGGGAGGTTCCTTCATGAGTGACCTCAAGAAGTTTCCATACTTCGTACGAAGTTTCGCAAGTGGAGACCCTGTTAAATTCAATTCTATCTACAGCACAAAATACATCGTTAATAGCTTTAGCATCAAGACTAGTTTGTTTCTTTTCGGTGTCTGTGTACTTATCATGAGGCTTCTCTACAAGATTACCATCTATGACTATTCTAGGTGGCTTCTTGTATCCTTCTACTACTACAGTCCAAAGGTTAAAATCAAGTGACTTTAGGTAGAAGCTCATGCATGTCTTCCAGTATGTGTAGTTAGTACCGTCAAATAGGGGTAGCTTATTTGTGGACTGGCCTTCACCATTGTTGGTGTGGATAGATCTAACAGTTGCCAAAATTATCTTAGGATGTTAAGACAAATATCAAGAGAACTAGCTCTGATACCAATTGAAGGACCGTGAGGCAACTCTAGAGGGGGTGAATAGAGTACAGCGGAATAATCTACCCAATTTAAGATTATTAGAATAAAGGTAGTTGTTAACTAACAGTGTATATAAAGACAGTGAAGTAAAGAAGTAAAGTAGAAAGAGAAAGCAAACGCAAACACCAAGATGCATATTAGTTTTCCTCTAAGAGGACTAGTCCAGTCCCGAGAACTCAAGCTCGGAGTTTCTCTACTATAATCACCAATATTTAATCACAAGCTTTGATTCGAAGGCTTGCCACTTCTTTATACCACGAGTTTTGATCCGAAGTTTCGCAATTTTACAGCTTTAGAGAGAGAGTAACTAATCGAACAAGGCTCTTTATAACTCAGAAGACTTCTAGACCGAGATCGCACTTGGCACTAGGAAGGCTAGGGAGTTTCTCTTTGAGATAAAAAAGTTAAGGCTTGGGGGTTTGCTCATAATAGGATAGAAGACTTAAGAATAGTTGAGTTGGTTGAGTGAGTAAGAATGAGAATTCCAATCCTATTTATAGGTTGTAGGCAAATAGAATTCGGTCAGAATTCGGTCAGGGTTTAATTTAAATTTTTATCCGTTGGGCCAAAAAATTAGGATCTTATTAACCTGGTTGATTTCATACCAAATGGGTAAACAAGTTCGGTCCGAGTTTGGTCTCCTAGTATGGTAGACTTTGTAAATGAATGTGGCCTGATTTGGTGGATAAGTTCTTTGGTTTATTTGAGTGGACTAGGTATCTGGTTTGTAGGTTCTTGGTTTTGCCAGTACGACTCAGCGTACATCAGTCCTAGACTCAAATAAATAAATATTGAATTTGAATAAACGTAATACAGATGACATGCAATAGCAGCATTGAGGCTTCAGATGCGATATATCAATGCAATATTTAGTTAACTATCAAAATTAAGTTGACTGAGACCGGATGGGCCAACACTTGACACAGTTTGAATGCATATTCTCGTTCAGAAATCTCATAAATCGGGTGTGATCCATTCAATGCACCGTTTATGCTGATGTTTTAATACTTATTGCAGCTTCCATTTTGGGAGTTGCCTTAGTGAACCAACAGTCCCGAAGACTTTCCATGTTTCTATTATTTGGCTTGAAATGACTATTTTGATAGTCTTCCTGCCACATGTAAGTGAACCATGATATGTATTGTGCTTCTATATCAAGACAATATCTATGTGACGAGCATTTCAAGACATATGAAGAAATATACTTGAAGGAACATATAAGAAACAGTAACGCTACGAGGGTGAGGTTATAAGAACTGTAAGACTAGCATATTATTCTGTTCAACCGATCTACTTCCATGTTCTATGCAAGGAGATATAAGATGGGATTATTCCCTTAGCTGGGTGTGTTATATTCTTTATTAGCATGCAAGGGGTGATTCTTCTAGCGACTAGCATGTATCGACCATATTTTTAAGTTTGTAGGGTAAGTATAGACAAGTTTTATCGTAGCCACCCACCTTAGCGATGATTTTCCTCGGTCGAGCGATAATCCGAGCGTGCCTTTGAAAGTCTAAGTCTAAACTCCTGAAAGGCCAAGTCTGAAATCCTTTGCCTCAAGCAAGTCTTCTCGCTGAGCAAAATGGGTCGGGTCATCACACTTGCTCCATTTGAATCGGCTCTCCGCTTGAGCGAAATGGGTCGTTACATTATATACCACTCAAAATGAGTCTCGTCTTCGAGATTTCTTGATCGCAAATTGTTTTATCACATCTATCTAGTCTATCTCAAGAATATCAATCTGTATCATTAGATCCGTTCGAACACAACTTCCTACTTGTTCCTCATTCTGTGTTGCGTGTATGCTGTGTCTGTCTCATTGAATGACTCTATCATTCAATCCAAACTCTGACTTGGTCTCTACTAGGATTTAGCACGAAACATATAACGCTTAACGCGGGGTATGTTATAATTCATCACAAATAATGATTAGGGCAGAGGCAAACTTATTCAATTTGTTATACTCGTTCATGCAAATCTAACATATTCACTTGCACTAGCATTCGAGATAAGCATATCGCGAGTCTGGATCGTACAAATATTCAAGGCATCCCTCAAACATATGCTTATCAACCAACTTAGCAATAGTGAAGTCTTTGCACTCGAGTTCAACATATCACTGAGTCTTGGATCCTACACACGTTTAAGGCATCCCTCAAACATATGCATTCAACCAAACTTTGTGATAGTGAATACGGACAAGCTACTCGCAAAAATCTCAAGGGTTCTCGTCTTATGAATCACAATGATACCTCCAACGGGGTCAATTAAAATTTAAGTCATTTTCTATCACACTCAACCCAAGTATTGCACTACCATTGAGCACGATCTATCCGATCAACCGACTAGCATCCAAGTCTTATTATCTATTCCGTTCATATTAAACATAGTGTACACTTATCGACCAAAGCCTAACTCTAAGTCTTGCTGCCCCAGTTTTATGTCTTGCTCAAGCAATACTCTAAAGTCGGTCACACAAGTTCTTTCACTCGGCATAGGGTCATCTGCTTATTCGCTAGGTCATCTCACAAGGTCATAGGTACATTACAAGTTCACGATTCTTATCGAGCAAATTTGTTGCACGATACTCACCCCAAATTTCTAAGGTCAAACCATTGTTCTTTCGTATGGGGTATCCTACCCAAGCTTGTATTACTCAAATTTCCAAATATCGAGCACAGATCATTCTATCTACATCTGTATATATGTTTGCACAGGGTCCGTGTCCGTTTAGCAAAATTATTTCTAAGATACGTTCGTTTAATTAAATCTACGATATATCCACGTTGTAGGTCAAACCCATTGATTTGCATAGTCTATCTCCTCCATTATGTTTGATAGAATTCACCTATCCATTTTTTTCTAAGTTAAGACCACCAAGTCACGATCCCATTCTAAATTTTCGATCTCAATCATAAACTCTAAGTTGTCCAATACGATCTACGTATTCGTTCACGAAACCATCAAGCATATCTTACTTCACGTTCTAGGCTAGCTACTCCTCAAAACACTTTGATTCATTTGTATCCTGAAACTCTTCTTATCGTATCGAACCACAAGTCAAGACAATTTTTTAATTACCATGCTCATGTCTCCCGCAAGTTCAATCATCCTCGTTGGACGTAAAATTACCATGCCAACGCTCCCGCGGGATAACCGTCCTAATTCGGACGTGACGCATATACGAGCATGGATTTGCACTCGTACAAGACAAAAAAGTTAAACATTATGGTTATCATTGAACGAACAGACACCTTATTGTTAAATTTGTTTCATCCAAGTTGTATACTAATCTCACAAGTCATGTTCATCTAATAACCGTTCATGCCATGATCATAATTCGTCTAACCAAATCGTCCAGTTTTAATGTTACTGTTTGATCAATCCAGTAGTTTATTTTTAGCATTCCTCAAACAACTAAGTTCAAATCCACAAGCCAAAGTCTATCTAACTTTGTTACGTTCCATTTTATCGAGTTTGTTTATATAATCTTCGAACATGTTCCCTCGAGTTTGATCATCCCCGTCGGACATGAAATTACCACGCCAGCGCTCCCGTAGGATTATCATTCTCGTTTAGGCCCGATGTCGAGTGTTATATTTCAAACTAGATTTTAGATCTTTTGCCCAAGTCAAGATTAAATCCGTTATTGCCTATCTCAATCATTGAACCAAAATTTTCTAACTTGCATCAATCCATGCTATCTTTCGCTTATCGATAACGTATTAGTCTTCCAAATTTGAAACCTTAACATTCATACTCAGGCTAAAATTTTATCGAGCGATATCCTACTCAATCCATATTTTTGATGCACACTATCTTCCATCGCGCTATACTTCGCTCGCATCATTGATTATTCCATCTCAAACTCAAGTTTCAATTCATTTGATTTAATTCGAAATCGCTCGTACGATTTACTAAGTTTTTTCGACCAAGGTATTGATTTCCATTACCTTGAATCCCTATTCGATATATGCCCTATCACTTGTTCAACACATTCTAACTTGTTTGAATGAAATCCCGCATGATTCCTTCGAATTCGCTTACTTGTTAGGCGATATTTATACTAAGGATTCACACAATTATGTCACTTGCAGCTAGACCTGTTTGCTATTCCAAAATTCATGATTCGCTTGAACATTTCTAAGATAATCAATACACCACTCAGAGTTCGATCCATACTCTATGAATTATCAAATTGCGTATTCGTTCCTGAGTTTTCGTATACACCACTCAGAAATTGAGTCACCCAAGTAAATTCTCAATCTTGTTCGCATCAATTGCTCAAGCTCGTTCCTTAGAACTCCTATGCAATCCCTATGCATCGCCCCAATAATCTTAATATCTTATACCCCTCTATCGATAGTCCTCCATACAAACTATACTTGAGTCGTAGCTTATCGATATGAATAACTGTCTGAACTATATATCGAAACCCAAGCACGACTTCCAAGATTCTCCTTAACGATAGTCCGATAACATTTCTATCGATAGCCATTCCGAGTCTGACTTATCCTTACCTGAACGATATCTCAATCTCGTTCTCAAACTTTCTCGCACCCAAGGGTCTTATCGTGCGATACTCAACCCAACTTAGCCAAAAGGTTGTATGCATAGCTAACTGTCCGAACAATATTCTATCTCACACACTAACCTGCTTGGTGTTCACGTATAGGAATTCAGGTTCACATATAACTTGTAGATTCTAACACGAGTCTATTTCCACGAAGTCTGACACAGGTTGGCACAAAGGCCTTCGCTTCATAATTTTGTACAAGCAATCATATCATTCATATGCACTTTTAAAAATATTTAAACTCATTGTATAGAATATCCTATTGGAACATTGAGAGAGAGAGAGAGTCTGAAACATAACCCATGAACGAGCTTTCAAAACTGAGATAATCGATAAGAAGTCCAAAGATGTAAAGCCATGCACTGATACCAATATGTCATGCCCCGATCTCCCATAAGAATCGTTCGTCCCTGCAAGGTACGAATCACCGTGCCAGCGCTCCCGCAGTTCAATTATTTCCATCGGGACATGATGCCGTACGAGCCTGGAGTTTCACCCGCGCAAGGCAAATACCGAAACGGCCGTTGATAACTAGTTCACCAAGTCGATATAGCGGAATCATAGAATAAACACAAGTATGATACATAAACAATCTATCTATTGACAATGAATAAGGTTACAAGCAGCGTTAGGCCGAGATTATAAGTTGCTCAAGCACCCTCTCTCTCTCTAACAATAAAGGTGTGCCAAGCGGCTTACAACTTGGGATGATACATATGCGATGTTCCAATATTATGTCATATATATGTGCTCTAGCTCCGGACGCAACACTCCAAGGCGCCAGAGTGAACTTTACTCCTTAGCACGCACGAGGTAACATTCCACACCAAACGAGGTTCTCCCGTACCCTACAAGCAATCTGGTGGGTTATCAGTACATTAATGCATTGGTGGGGAGGCTTCTTGCCCGATTGATAAATCCAACACGTTATATTAGTTATGTTCACCATATATTAAGTTATCTTTCTAGTCTTACCTTAGGATCAATTTTATGGCATAAGATACAAAGCCTAACTCGTGTGGCAGTGCACCGTGCGATATATGGAAAACACGGCGATACTTACCAACTTATCATTTATCCTTCCATGTCCAAGTATAAAACCAAGTTAAACCAAGCACGAATATATATATATATATATATATATATATATATATATATATATATATATATATATATATATATATATATAGAAATCCCACGATCGCATAACGGAAACATGTATGCTACGAGCGTGTTTCTAAATCAGGTGCACGATATACACAAATTATAATACTCATATTACTTTTTGACTCAAGTTGTGCATATGTGTTATACTTAGGCCGTACAGATTACTCAGATGTCTTATACTCATAGTATACATGCATATTATACTTGTATAGTCATATTATACTCAGATTATTCAAATGTGTTTCAAAGCTTCAAATTACTTGGTTCAATTAACGATCTGCACGCAAAGTGCGCCGTACATCTGTTACTTACCCTAAGTTCATATGAGCCCATACGCGGTTTGCCACCACGTATACAATATACTTAATAATACATAATTGGTGTTATGACCTAACAAGCCGCCATGGATAAGTTATAGTCTCGGCACGGGAATTGGATGCAATGCGGGTAGCGAACTCCGCTACACGCCTTCCCGTCCGAAGCAAATGACTATCTAAATATTCCTGACCGGTTCGGATCAGCCCCGGTGCGACCAGTGTACCATCCGTAGGAACCATAAGCCTGTGCACAAGTTGTCCATGACCATTGACGATCAACACTAAGCTTTTATTATATGCAATATTTTAAGGCCTTGATTAAACATAACTACTTGACACACTGTAAATGCTTATTATCGTTCAAAAATCTCATAAATCGGGTGTGATATATTTAATGCACCATTTATGCTGATATTTTACTACTTATTGTAGCTTCCGTTTTGGGAGTTGTCTTGGCGACCCAACAGTCCTGAAGACTTTCTATATTTCTACTATTTGGCTTGGAACAACTATTTTGATAGTCTTTCTGCCACAGGTAAGTGAACCATGATCTGTGTTGTGCTTCTATATCGAGGCAATATCTATGTGACGAGTATTTCAAGACATATGAAGCAATATACTTGAAGTAACATATAAGGAACAAAAGTAACGCTATGAGGGTGAGGTTATAAGAACTGTAAGGCGAGCATACTATTTCGTTCAACCGATCTACTTTTATGTTCTATGCAAAGAGATATAAGATGGGATTATTCCCTTAGCTAGGTGTATTATATTCTTTATTAGCATGCAAGGGGTGATTCATCTAGCGACTAGAATATATCGACCATATTTTTAAGTGTGCAGGCTAAGCAAAGACAGGTTCATCGTAGCCACCCACCTTAGCGATGATTCACCTCAGTCGAGCCATACTCTGAGCGCGCCTTTGAAAGTCTAAGTCTGAACTTCTGAAGGACCAAGTCTGAAATACTTTGCCTCAAGCAAGTCTTCTAGTTGAACAAAGCGGGTCGGGTCATCGCACTTACGTCGTTTGAATCGGCTGTCCGCTTGAGCGGAACGGGTCATTACAGCATGGTAGACGTAACAATGGTAGCGATAGTACTTCGGATCATTCATCTCGGCTGCCTCAACATGACGTTTGACGTCGGGGAGCCGAAGCTTTTTTTTTTATTAGTATGTCAAATATTGCCATGATGTCATCATCTTCGAAGGAATAAGTTTCCTTCGGCTTCGGAGCCTCTACGAGATTTTGCTCGGGCTTTTTGGTTATATTGGCGATGAGAACCTACTTTCCCTTGCCATCCCGGGCACTATTACCGCTGTTATTGTTGCTATTATAAGGGCGTTTTCCCCTATCATCACTGACGGGTATCTGTATCCCCAAGAGACAGGCGTCATTTACCTTCTTCTCAGCACCGATCGTATTTATGATAAACGTCGTCTAGTCCTTAAACTGAGAGTCGTCCATCCAGACCCTGACGGTGGGAAGGAGATTTCTTCGGTAGGTATCCATCAGTATGGACTCAGGGTTACCGGGAGGCAACTTTAGTGCCGCTTGCCTGAACCGTTCAATGTAGTCTCGTACCAACTCTTTCTCTCTTTTTGTGATGTCCATTAAAGAGGACATCATCATGTCGTTTCTACCATCGTAGAATCGAGCAAGAAAAAGACCTTTGAGATCGTCAAATGACGAAATACAGTTGTCTTGGAGGCTGCAGAACTAGTCGAAAGCTTTTCCAGACAATGCCCCGACAAAGAGCTTGGTTAAGAGGGCATCATTACGAGGCAGATGCCCCGTTGCCGTCTTGAAGTAACTCATGAATTGATGGGGAGATGTCTTCCCATTAAACGGAGTTAAGTTGAAGGACTTGTACTTGGGCGGATACGGTACGACTCTCCACTTGAGGGGATACAATTGTCGAATTCTGAGCTCGCGTAACGAGTCCCGATTGCCCATAGAGTCTATGCGGGCCCGAAGTTCTTGTACCTCCCATATTGCTTCCTGAGCTTCATCGACTAAGGAAGGAATAAATGATCTGGGTAGGGGATTGTCTCCTTCACTTTTTGAAATAAGGATATTTTGGTCATTTTGAATATCTATTCATTTTTAGTAATTAATAATTATTATAGTGCTATTTAATTTAATTATAATTTATATTATTTATTTATAGATAGTGGGCTAGCCTATTATTTAGACCTAACACTAGTGAACCCAATTAGACTTTTTATGACAATAAGTGAGCCCAACATGGACTAGGCCCATTAGACCCATTTCTTCTAGTTAATTAGGAGGATTATCTTAATTGGCATTAGTTTAGAGACTTCCCAAATACCCCTTCTTAATGATTCCTCATAATTAGTATATAGGGGTATAGTGGTCTTTGGTTGTTGCTTGGAGAAGGGGAAAGGAGGGGGCCGGCCATATGAGGAGGCTTTCTCTCTCATATTCTCATTCTCCCCATGCAATTTAGATCCCGAGTTTTCTAGATCCCAAATTCACTTCATCCCTCCATCAATTTAAACCGAATTTCTTCTATTCCCTCTCAATTTTATCAAACAAGGAGCATTGGAGCTTGGATTTGCAAGGAGCACTTGGAGGAGGAGCATTGGCAAGAAGCTTGTGTCCGGATCGGGTTCATTTGAGCAATTCATTGGAAATTCATCTCCCAATAGGTATAGAGCTGAATTTTCCTTTTATTTTAGGTGCTAAATCATGCATTTGACAATTAGGAACCCTTCCATGGCTTAGGACTACCCATAGGAGGAAGAACTAGGTTCAATTAACCTTTATTATGACTTCTACAAAGGTTTTTGTGCCCAATTAGGGAGGATTACGAGATTAATGCATCAAGTGTTTGCCATTAGGCCAAATTGGTTTAATTAGACTTACATCGAGTGTGTGAGACTAGCTACGTGTCCATAATTGGATACGAGTAGGCCGTACCACGATGCAGTGTGATATGGTGTGATACAGAGTTCATTTAGGTTGATTTGTGCAATCTCTCTTCAAATTCTTGTTGTAATTAGTTACATTAGTTATATTAATATATAATTGAGTATGTGTCATACTGTATTAGATATTGCACACATAGTGTTTGGTTTTATGGCAAGTATTATATATATATATATATATATATATATATATTGTGTGTGTATGGTAATTAAGTGACTCTAGTGTAACTGTACGTATATGTTATTCAGTTATGACTTTGAAGGGGGGAGTTAGTGAATGTGTTGTGAGGTGTGTGTCCAGCTGAAGTGTGTGTTGTGTGAGTGTATGGAGTGGAGATGCACAATGGTGCATTATGTGTCTGTGTGTGCTGACACTAAGGGATGTTGCTGTGTAGGATGTGAGGCAGCGGGGGTACTGATACTTGTGTATCAATGCACATTGTGTGATGAGCATGACCAGAGGGGAGGTGTTTCAGATTTGGGTATTAGAATTAAAGTGGCATAGACACCTAAGCTCGATTATTTGGGAATTAGAGTAGCAGTATAGAATTGATTTAGGGATAGAGTAATGTATCAACTTCATGAGTTATAATTGTAAGCCCCCTGTTTTTCAGTAATTATTAATTTGGGTTTTTTGTAATTTTCTGGGATTTTTCTAGGATTAAAACCTAGGCCTTTGGTAATTAAATGATTTTTAATTACTGTTAATTAATATTAAAATATTATGGAAATACTATTTTATGGTGTAAAATGGAAAACCGGATATAGGATAATTTTCTGGGAATTTATTGGACCCAGGAATCATTTTTAAAGCCCTAGAAACTATTAAATAAATAAACCAATTAAACCCCTAAATAAATCCGGTTCAATTGAACCAACCCAACTCAAGCCGAACCGCTACCCTGAACCAAACCCACCCAGCTTAACGGGTCGGATCCGAGTCAAACCCGACCCGGACCCGTTAACCCAAAATCGAACCCTAATCGGATTCTACTGTTCCGACCTATTTAATACGTATCGAACACTGTGCCCCGCCGCCGTCGCAACCCTATCTCACCTTCCTCCGTCGCCCGCAGCAGCTCCAGTCGCCGCAGAGCCACCCTCCTGCCCTCGACGACCTAGCCGCCGTCTCCTCCTTCTCTCTCTCATCTCTCCGTCGCCGAGCCCCTTCCCTGAACCCTAATTCCCCCGACCTCCGCCTCGTCTGAACGTCCAGTCGACCACCGCCCATCACCTGCCACAGCCACCCCAGCCCGCACGACCACCGATGCTGCACCGACCCGCGCTCCGCCGCTGCATCTCCCTGCACCCTCGACTCCCTCTCCTCTCATCTCCGCCGGCGCAGTCGACTCTGCCTCCTCCTCCTTCCTCTTTCGCCCATCCCAAGACCTCGCCGCCACCGCCTCCAGTCGCGACGCCGCCCCGGCTTCCTCCCCTTCCACCTCCCCCTCTGCCTCCGGCTTCCTCGACCCAGCACAGTCCCGAGCGGCCCGCCCCGCCCGCTCCGGCACGCCGTCGCGCCGCCGGACAGCGCCGCCACCCTCGCCAGCGCCGCCCCCAGCCGCCTCCGGCCGCCAAGCTCCGTCAGCAGACCCAAACCCTAACCCTAGGTCGCGAGGACTCGGACACGGCCTACTTCGTGTCGACACGGACACGAAAATTTGGTTTTCTGGAGCCTTGTTCAAGTACTCATATCTCTCTCCTCGTGATTCTGTTTTTGATTCAGTCAGTTGCGTCGTGTAGACTGCATGACCCTCTCGGTGCCCGTACAACCTGCTCGGTGCATCGTGTCCTGTGGTGATCGCGAACCGCGATCCAAAAATAGGAAAAATAACGCCCTGTTTCACCCCGGAACTGAGTGTGCCTCGCCAAACGGGATGACTTGGTCGCGCGCGGTCTTCACCGAAATGTGCACGCCATTGATACGGACGTGTGAGATTTCGCAAAAGTTGATTCGGATGTGCGTGCACCCCGGAATCAACGAGTATCCGCCGACAACGCCCCGTATCCGTCCGTTCTGGAATATGTCGTAACTTTGTGTACACACGTCGGATCGAGACGAAACTTGCGCCATCGGACTCATAGCAATACGCTGGTCCTATGACCCAAGTTTGGTTCGATTCTGAGAACGTTGACGAAATCGCGTATCGTGGGCCCCACAGGCTCCACTTGACGGACGATTTTGTGATCGGCTCATCGGAATCCAATTCTGGAAGTTCTGTTGGGTTCGTATCATCGTTTCTGACTTGTTGACACTAAGTTTAACGAATTTGGAGACCTTTGACCCTGACACATTTTTCGGTGCAAAGTGGCCCACATGTGGACCCCGCTTTAGCCCGGAAATATCATTTTTGCCCTTGTGTCCAAATTGGACTTAAGGATAGACGTTTGTAGCTATTTGATATTTTCTGAATCTAATGGTGATGTTTATTTCAACAACCGGAGAAGTACCTGCAGATCACACTGAGATCAGAGCTACTGTTGGAGCCAGAACCACAGGCAAGTGTACCTTGCCAAACCCTGCAGCTTTGCTACTTATTTCCTTGACTTAGTTATACATCAGTGGGCAAGTATACCTTGCCAACCTACAGTTCTTGTTGCATATTTCCTTGCTTTATTTATACTAGTATATATGCACGTGCTTTGCACGTATATTGGAGTGAATGATGTTGATGAGTTAGTTTATTTCTACTGCTTTTAATTATATAGGTTAATGGTTCAACCCTTCGAATTCTTTGGTAACAATTTAAAAGACTTAGCAAGTAGCATGAACCCTTTGATTTCCTTAAATGGTTGTCATTATTGCATCTCTTAAATGGTTGTTAGTGGAATTTATTGTAGGTATTCTTTTAATTACTAAATATGTTGAAGGGTATTTTTGGAACGAATTTTTTTCACGGTGAAGCCAATTTTGACTTTATATAGAGGAGATATATTCTAATTAGATATTTTGAAGTATTTTATAACTAGTATATATGCACGTGCTTTGCACGTATATTGGAGTGAATGATGTTGATGAGTTAGTTTATTTCTACTGCTTTTAATTATATAGGTTAATGGTTCAACCCTTCGAATTCTTTGGTAACAATTTAAAAGACTTAGCAAGTAGCATGAACCCTTTGATTTCCTTAAATGGTTGTCATTATTGCATCTCTTAAATGGTTGTTAGTAGAATTTATTGTAGGTATTCTTTTAATTACTAAATATGTTGAAGGGTATTTTTGGAACGAATTTTTTTCACGGTGAAGCCTAGTTTTGACTTTATATAGAGGAGATTGCTATGCATGCTTGACCTAGGACCGTGTGACTTACTTAGCGTCTGATTATTAGTCGGGTGCCAACACCGTACGCGGTGTTGTGTATTGTCATCTAGAGATGGACATTCGTGACCCCTTTACATTCTCGTACTTCTCTTATCAAGTATACTATAACCCAGGACACTTGACACTATTCATGGACAGGATCTTCCTGAGATATTCATGGTGATTCTGTATAGGATACAGGACTTGACCGAGATATTATATTCCTAGACATTATATGACTTGTTGCATTAGATATGATTGTGCGTGACATGGACATGGTGCATCGTGGACATGAGACGTGTGATTATATTGGGTGAGGAGAGACACACAGGCTACAGGCTGATCATATATATATAAACCCCTATTATTGTGAGGCACAAGATTCTCGAGCAGAGCTTGGCCCATTACGTGTTATTACTGCTACCGGCTCCCCGACACAGAGCTTGTAGTGGCTTCAGCCTGAGTATTAGTGATGCTCTCACTTGCATTTCAAATAGATGGTTACATACTTACCCTATTTATTTTATTATTTGTTGTACTGCATTTACTTTGGCTTGTATTATCTGTACCTTGCTATGTCCCCAGAGGACCTGGATCCGGATTATGTCCCAAGGATTTGCAGACGAGATCTATCCCGAGGTATACGGGACCGCAGCAGGAGCTGATACAGGACCTATACCGACATCCGAGGACGAGATCATACCAGAAGACTTCTCCTGAGTATTGTCTTGAGATACTCATTTATTTCTGTTTCTAGTTATTCTATTTCCAGTTTATTACATTGATGTATCAGACTTGTTCTCGGATTGTTCTCCGAGACACTTTTATTGAGATCTGTTAGTTATTTTATTTACATTATTCTGGCATTAGATCTGTGATTATCTGTTGTAGATGAGATTAGATTAGACAGTAACTTGTACCATTGGACCTACTTATTGTTGTATTACAGCTTAAGCATGCCCCGATGGATCCATTAAATTGGGTTTGTCCATCGGTGCGTGCTGTTGGCCATTATCATGCGTCCGGTCCCTCGGTATTTTGGGACTGGGGCGTGACATAGTTTTTGTGATGGCCCATGCAGGTCTACGACTAAATTGTTCGGTTTCAACTTAGGGACCGAGCAAGCCTGCAATAAAAATAGGATAAGTTTTTAGGATCTCATCCACTTGCTTGAAACATTCTTGATATCTATATCGAATTCAAATTAATTTCTTGACTCATATCCTGCCTTGATTCCTGAGCGCCTCTTATAGTTTATTTTAGTTGCAGAGAAATGAATCCCCAAGCTGACGAAGAGACTCATCCAGGAACACCACAAGGTGCTGTGATAACCAATGGAGATGAAGTAACACCAGTTAGTGAAGGTCCATCATCACAGCAAGCAAGTCCGCATGCCTCGAGAATCCAGGAAGATGACGTTCTACCATCGACGCAGTTGGCTCCACCGACGCCTACCGTTCCACAAGGGCAGGCTATGGACGAACAACAAATATTTTGAATGTTCTACGCGATGATGCAAGCCCATCAGAAGGTTCAGGAAGAAGCTCAGCAGATCCAAGCGAAGAAGTTCATCGATAGATTCAGCTCAGAGTTACGGAAGTTAATCAGCCCCGCTGCAACTACCTTAGACGAGGATGTTCTTACTGCAGCACGAACTATGGAGTGCAACACAAGGATCGAGTCCAGCCAGAAGCGGCCGTATGCATCAGCACCAGACCAAGTACAACAGGAAAGAGTTGCAAAGCGACCACAGATGAATCTACCACCGAGAGCAACATCAAGAGCCTTAGTTCTTCCTACTTGTCACTACTGTGGCAAAGTAGGCCATTTCGCTAAAGAATGCCGACGCAGATTGGGACTATATTTATCCTGTGGATCCAAAAAGCATTCGATAAGGGATTGCCCTGAACGTCGAGAGAAAGCATTGATGATTCAACAACCAGCCATATCAGCACCAGTCGGAGCACCACAGAAAGAAATTGTAAGGAAGTCTCACATGCACCAGCCACCAGAAGCACCTCCTCAAGAAATACCTGTCTGTCCATATTATCGCAGGCGAGGCCATATAGAGAACGAGTGCAAACGCAAAAGGAAATTATGCTTAGTTTGCGGATCCAGTCAGCATTTAATAAAGGAATGCCCCGAACGTCGAGAAAGAGCGCTAATGTCACCAGCACCAAGGCCAGCCTCTCCAGCATCGGAAGCACCGTAAACGGGAGTTCAAGGAGTCAGACCATCAGCCCCAGGAGGGAATCAGCCGAGGCCACCCTTGGCACCACAAACAATACTCTTCCAGAAGGCTCAACAGCAGCAGAAGAATCAACTGCAAGAACGTGAACAAGCTCCAGCGATGACTTTGGAAGACGCACAGACCCATGGAGTAGCTAATACGCATAATTTGTCGTAGTTATCTGTTTATCGATTTGCTTTATCTCGTGCCTATTGGTTCGTGACCTCAGCCTTAACCTATGTAGTTTTGAACTGCTAATAATTTATAGCCTAGAATGTTTTTATAATTAATAACTATAGAGATTATAGAGTCTTTTGTTATTGTGCTTATTTTGTGTCACCCCCACTTTTTGGATTAAGGGTATTTTTGTCTTTTCGTAATTAATGAGTAAATGATTGCATGATAATCAATTTTATTTAATTTACAGTAACCTTAATTGATTGTTGCACTTTATCGCTATTCGATAACTAGGACGCTATGTTAGTTTTGCCTTCCAACAGATTCGCACCATTGTCCTAGACACGCCAGGCCATTAATTAATGCTCGTGTCCAACGTAAATCCAGCCCTTTGTACTTCTATTTAATTGTAAAACACTTCCTTGCATTTAATTTTAATTAAGCAAACAATAAACCCATTTTTCCCCCTTCATCATTATTTTCCATAAATTTTGGAAATGTGTAATTTAACATCAAAACCTTGAAACCATAGGCCTCCAAACCCTTAGACCATGCAATTTCCGTAAATTCATTAAACCCATTCGAACCCTAGCCCATTGTAATATCTCCATAATAAGCCAAGGCCTTTTTCTAGTATTGACCAAAGTCAACATATTCTAGGTCAAACCCACACCCTTGTATATATATATATATATTCCTCTTATTCCTTCTCTTTAAAACCTAGCTAATAACATCAGCTGTAACCCTCCTCCCCTTCTGGTTCGTTCATCTCCTTCCCATCATCTCCTCACCCTTACCCGTCGACCCGAGACCAGCACCCTTCGCCAGAGCAGTCTAGTTAACCGCTGCACGCAGCCCGCAGACGCCTGGACCGAGCCTATCCCGTGAACGCCTGGAGCGTCGGAGCACATGACTGAACGCAGGAGCCACCCTCAACCATGCCGTGACGCCTCCACGCGACGATCTCCCCGATGCACTCGTCGTCATTTCGCCGCCGTGAACCCGCTGTACTCACCTCGACTCAGAGCCGAAGCCACGGACCTGCTATCAACCGACCACCTGCTGTAGAGACCCGACTTCGACTGCCCTTAGCCGAACACCCACGACGACCTCGACGCACGACTCGCCCATGTACCCAGGTTCGAGTTCCCTCTCGCGTACGTGTACGCGTACACGCACACGCGTATTCTTCCTTGTATGCATGAGTATAATTAGCTAAGATAGTATACACGTATCGTATGATGGTAAATTGGTGTGTTTGTGGGTACATATTATATATCTATATATATATAAACCTAATTGGTATATGTACTAGTATATGGCATATATATATGGTATATCGCAATTAGTATAAGTACATCTATATATGTATTATATACATCTCCCTAGTATATGTTAATATATATAAGATATAAATTCTATTAAAGTATATATATATACAAATATCTAATATAATGGTAACTAATAGATATTTATGTATGTTAGACCATATTATGGATGACTTGAATGTAATCAGGGATATCCTGTAGTTACACCGACCTGACCCTGTAGCATGATAACAGACTGCCAAATGTACACTGACGTACTGGCGAGACCATACTATTGACTGTCGGTTATGCACAACAACGACAGACGTGACCCCCTAGCGTAGCCTGTTGAGACCATTATGTTGATTGTGAGCTAGAGTATTGTCTGATGAAGTATTGTATTATATGGTATGTCTATAGGACTGTTGGATCATCCAGACGATACCTTGGAACCCGGACAGTGGTATTGACAGCTAAGGACCACAGGCGAGTACATTCTCTGACAGTTTCCATTATGTTGATTATCTCTATAATTCTTGTTGTATAACGTACATGACTCTGATACTGTTCTTTACACGAGTTGGCATCATTGAGACCTGTCATGAGGAGTCGTGATTGGAATCCATCGTGCTAGCAGAGGAAATGGAAAAATATTAGTAGTTTATGTGATCATACCCAACTTTACATGCAGCATTAGCTCACCCACATTTCACGTCGGTGCAGCCTTACCCTTACATGCCTCATCGCTGTTACATCTGGTTAGCCTGACCTGTTGGGGATGATCGCTAATCCATGTAATGAGTCATATAGTCCCAAGCCGATCACATGATATACTAATATTTCACACACTTAGATAGATGATTTCTTGACATGTATCTTGATAGATTGATCTTGTATTTCCATATGTTCTAGTTGTTGTCCTTATACACACTTATATACCAGTTCTTTGTACTTGCGTACACTTGTAGTTCTATTCCTTGTCAGATGCATATTGATGATGATGTTCCAGTACTTTGTTCCAGTATTTCTCATTGCCAGTATTTCATTCTTTCTTGTATTTTTTTATACTGTATTATAGTTTTTGTTAATATATGTGGAACTGCTATTAGAGGTGTATTTTCGTTCCAATCCTGACTGGATATTTTTTCTAGAGAATCTTAAGGATTTCTGTACCACGCACTACGGACCAGGTATAGATGCAGACTATGTACCAGAGATCCTAAAGGAGACTATGCTTCTAGATGAGATATTGCCTACAGCTATCTAGATAGTATTTATTTATGCTTGAGACTTATGGAGGTTATTTCAGTTTATGTTTAGACTTATGTTAAGTTTAATTGGAGACTTGTGTTGGACAGCTAGACTGTGATTTATCTTTATGTTGAGACATGGTGTTCAACTATGTCATTTTCTTTTATCTTTTATCGTGCCTTATAGTTGTTGTGATTGAGTTACATTGTGAGATTATTGTGAGATGTATATTGACCTCCTTATGGAGATGGATATCATTGACAGGCGTTTAGCTATATAGAATTACTGTGACCTAGACAGCATTCTACCGCCGATGCTGCGGCGTAGGCTGGACGTACCCACGCTCTCATACCCCTATACCGGGTGCAGGTCATGACACATTTTTAGTGGTGGCCCATGCAGGTCTAGTTTCGCAAGTTATGCGATATCGTGGTAGTGCGACAACTTAGTTGTACTGCTGCGAGCCTGTGCTAGGATATAGGAAATAGGATCTAGGATGAGAATATGCTCAATCACACTAGGAAATTCTGAACTTCTTATTGCTATTCTAATGGATTGCTTCCTTTAGCACTTTAGTGTCCTTCCTTGATAATATCATATCTATCACCTTAATTGATTCTTTGATCTATATTCAGGATGTCATCGAATACTAGATCCATGAGAATGGGAGCAGCAAACTCAGAGAGGACTGCCACCTCTCAACCTGACGAACAAATACCTGGAGATCCTCCTACATCTCCTGTTCGTGTGGAAGTGTCTGCAACTAACGGGATTCCTCCTCCAACTATACAGAGGATTGCCCCAGCTATGACAGACAACCTTCCACCACCACCGACACCGATTTTTGGAGGAGTGCCCGCTGACGGGGCACAGATGTCCGTACTGATGCAGGGCATGCTAGAGGCCCAGAGAGTAACAGCAGAGGCTCAGCGTGTTCAAGCTGAGGCTCAGAGAATGCAAGCAGAAGCACACCAGGCACAGACCGAACTGATGAGAGAGAGCATGGAGAATGCTCATTAGGTAACTCTCCAAGCTATGGAGAGGGTAGCACGACAGCCGCAACATCAAGGTCAACAACAACAGAGGCCCGGTACCATAGTGGACTTTAAGAGGATGATGCCTCGAGAGTTCAAAGGCATAGAAGGAATACTATATGCTGACGAATGGTTAGAAGACATAGAGAGGAATCTGCGCTTATCACAGATTCCAGAGATTCTTCAGATAGAGGCCGCTGGCAGCCAGATGTTTGATATCGCACTGACGTGGTATCGTACAGAGACGAGACTCGCCGCTGAAGGACTTACTTGGGAGGACTTTAAGGAACTCTTCAAAGAGAAATTCTTTCCTGACGTAGCCCTGGGAGCATTAGAAAGTCAATTCCATGACTTAGTCCAAGGAGGCATGTCAGTCGACGAATATGCTGCAGAGTTTTGTCGATTGAGTTAATTTGCGCCATCGATGGTTCTAGACCTAGGAGACAGAGCTCGAAAATTCAGGAAGGGATTAAATAAGGAGATCAAGTCTAGTACTTCGGGATGACGTACTGCTATATTTGAGAGTATTCTGATGGATGCCCAGATTGCCGAAGACGACTTGGACCTCAAGCCCAAGAGAGAACGCGATACATCCGGAGCAACAGGAGGTAACACAGGACTAGCCAAGCGCCCACACTTTCAACAACAACCTAGGCCATACTAGCAACAACACCAGCAACAGGCACCAGTTCGAGGACATGCTCAACAACAGCAACCACAAAGACATAATCAACTCGTTGTCCCATGTTCGTATTACGGAAAGATGGGACATACAAGAGATATCTACAGAAAAAGGTTGGGCACTTGCTTATCGTATGGATTAGTAGCACACCAGCTGAGGGACTGCCCAACTATTCAGACTCGCCAAGGAGGAGAAGCCGCTCAGAGAGGACTAGCCAGAGCACCTATTGTACCAGGAGGCCAGCAGAGAGGACCTCCACTTCCATCGCAGCAGGAGAGGTTTGCTCAGCAGTAGCAGCAACAGAGAGGAGCACCACAAGGATGAGCTTACGCCATGACCACTGAGGAGGCCGAGCAAACTGGAGATGTGATTTCAGGTTCAGTTTTACTCAATTCTATTCCAGCACTTGCATTATTTGATTCTGGCGCTTCCCATAGTTTCGTATCTGTATCTTATGCCCTTAAGCATCATTTAGAAATGGAACCATTAGATAGGACTTGCAAGATCACGACAGGAGGAGGCATTATCCTAGTCCGTGATTGTTGCAAGGATCGGAGAGTTTCATTGGAAGGACAAGAGTTGAGCGTGAGTTTACTCATCATGCCACTTCCAGAATACGATATTGTACTCGGAATGGACTGGTTAAGTAAACACCATGCTTCTATAGATTGCCACAGAGGTAGAGTAGTATTTCGACCACCAGGAGAGCCAGAGTTTGAGATTGCCAGAGGAGCAGAGGAGCTGAGCAGAGACACTTTTTGCGGAGCCAGGGAGGAAGAAGAAGAGTTACCGCATCCACTTATAGCGGAGTTCCTGGATGTATTTCCAGAGGAGTTGCTAGGTTTGCCACCAGACAGAGATGTTGAGTTCTCTATAGACTTGATACCAGGAGCAGAGCCTATTTCACAACATCTATAGAGTTAACAACAATGAATTGGTAGAACTAAAGAAACAAGTTGAGGAGCTGCAAGACAAAGGTTTTATTAGGTCCAGTTCATCGCCATGGGGAGCACCGGTATTATTTGTACCAAAGAAGGATGGCACGGTACGTATGTGTATCAATTATAGAGCTTTGAATAACCTCACTGTCAAAAACAAATACCCGATGCCGAGGATAGATGATCTTTTCGATCAATTGAATGGAGCGAAGGTGTTTTCAAATATAGACTTGAGGTCTGGCTATCACCAGATGAAAGTGAAGAAAGAAGACATACCGAAGACCGCCTTTCGAACCAGATATGGCCAGTTTGAATTTATAGTAATGCCGTTTGGTTTAACCAATGCACCAACAGTATATATGAACTTGATGAACAAGGTGTTCCACCAGTACCTTGATAAGTTCGTAGTAGTGTTTATTGACGACATTCTAGTATATTCAAAAACCCCAGAAGAACATGAAGAGCACCTGAGAATAGTCTTGGAAACACTCAGGAGAGAGAAATTATACGGGAAGCTTTCAAAGTGTGATTTCTTTCTTGAAAAGGTTGAATTTCTTGGACATATGGTAACGGGTGACAGAATTTCAGTTAACCCAAAGAAGATAGAGGCAGTGAAGTCATGGGCTACCCCCGGTACGGTAGCTGAATTCAGGAGCTTTCTCGGACTAGCAGGATACTACAGAAGATTTGTATAAGACTTCTCCAAGATTGCAGAGCCAATGACTAGGCTGACCAAGAAAGATGTGGAATTTATCTGGACAGAAGAATGTCAAGCCGCATTCGATGAGCTGAAGAGGAGATTGACGACAGCACCAGTTTTGACATTGCCCTCAGGGACAGGTGGATTCACTATCTACAGTGATGCTTCAAGAAAAGGGTTGGGATGCGTTCTTCAACAACACGGGAAAGTAATTGCCTATGCTTCAAGACAATTATGCTCTCATAAAAAGAACTACCCCACTCACGATCTGGAGTTAGCGGCAATTATCTTTGCCCTAAAGCTGTGGAAGCACTATCTGTACGGAGAGCGTATGGAAATCTTCACAGACCACAAGAGCTTAAAGTACGTGTTTACACAGAAGGAGCTGAATATGAGACAGAGAAGGTGGTTAGAATTGATAAAAGACTTTGATATCTCATTACAGTATCATCCAGAGAAAGCCAATGTAGTCGCGGATGCCTTGAGCAGGTACCCAATGGCTATGTGCTTGACTTCAGAAAGACACTTATTAGCTGATCTTGAGAGCTTGGAAATTAAGGTATTAGTTCCAGGAGCGGAGATTCAGATATGGGGACTGCAGATTCAATCAGAGCTGATATACAGAATTAAAGCTGCGCAGTACGATGATGAGACCCTAAGAAATATTAGGGCACAAGTTCAGGCAGGATTGATAGACGATTTCACTATTACGGATGATGGATCCTTACGACATGGCACGAGGATATGTGTGCCAAGTGGAGAGCTGTGCGAAGAAGTTTTATAGGAGGCACACCGCTCTCAGTACTCGATGCATCCCGGAGCCAACAAGATGTATCAAGATTTAAGGAAGCATGTATGGTGGTATGGTATGAAGCACGAAGTAGCACGCTTCGTATCCCGATGTTTAGTGTGCCAACAGGTGAAAGCAGATCGACAGAGGCCAGGGGGATTGCTTCAACCTTTACCCATTCTAGAATAGAAGTGGGAGCACGTGACTATGGACTTCGTTTCAGGACTTCCTCGTTCTCCAGGAGGAAAAGACGCAATTTGGGTCATCGTGGATAGGTTGACCAAATCAGCCCACTTCTTACCTTTAAAAGTGGGTACTTCGACGGAGAAACTAGCAGAGATGTACGTACAGCAGATTGTTAGATTACATGGAGTTCCTGTGAGTATTGTCTCAGATCGGGATAGTCGTTTCACTTCCCATTTCTGGAGGAGCCTGCAGTCTAGCTTGGGCACTCAGCTCAAGTTCAGTACCGCACATCACCCTCAGACAGACGGGCAGTCTGAAAGAACTATTCAGACCCTTGAAGATATGCTACGCACTTGCGTATTAGATCTCGGAGGTTCTTGGGAGGATCATCTATACTTGGTAGAGTTTGCTTACAACAATAGCTACCAGGCCAGCATTGAGATGTTACCATTCGAGGCTTTATATGGACGGAAGTGTCGTACCCCTTTATCTTGTGATGATGTTGGAGAAAGAGCCTTGTTAGGACCAGAAATGGTCGTGGATGCAGCAGAAAAGGTGAAACTTATCAGAGACAGACTGCGAGTGGTGCAGGACAGACAGCGGCATTGGGCAGATAGTCACCGTAGACCCCTAGAGTTTCAGGTATTGTTTTGATTTATTTTGTTTGGTTTGTGATTACTTTGTTTAGGTTGCATGTTAAGATCGTTGTTCTAGGTTGGCGATTTGGTGTTCCTACGGATTTCTCCGACACGGGGCACGATTTATTTTGGCAGAGGAGGAAAACTTAGTCCACGATACATCGGACCCTTCAGTGTTCTTGCAAGGGTCGGTGCAGTGGCCTATAGACTAGACTTACCGCCTGCTCTAGATGAAGTACATAACGTGTTCCATGTGTCGCAGCTAAGACGGTACGTGGCAGATCCTAGTCACGTATTAGATCACTCGAAGATCGAAGTTGGACCGACGCTCAGCTATCCTGAACAACCGGTGGAGATCTTGGATCGTAGAGAGAAGATATTGCAGAACCAGACTATTCCATTGGTTCGTGTTGCATGGAGAAATCACTCTCTAGGAGAATCAACTTGGGAGAGAGAGGATGAAATGCGCGAGCGGTATCCATATCTCTTCGAGACTTGAGTTATAATTCATTAATTGATTGCTTGTTCTTGTGATAGTTATTTTAAATTTCGAGGACGAAATTCTTTAAGGAGGGTAGACTTGTCACCCCCACTTTTTGGATTAAGGGTATTTTTGCCTTTTCGTAATTAATGAGTAAATAATTGCATGGTAATCAATTTAATTTAATTTACAGTAACCTTAATTGATTGTTGCACTTTATCGCTATTCGATAACTAGGACGCTACGCTAGTTTTGCCTTCCAACAGATTCGCACCCTTGTCCTAGACATGCCAGGCCATTAATTAATGCTCGTGTCCCACGTAAATCCAGCCCTTTGTACTTCTATTTAATTATAAAACACCTCCTTGCATTTAATTTTAATTAAGCAAACAATAAACCCATTTTCCTCCTTCATCATTATTTTCCATAAATTTTGGAAATGTGTAATTTAACATCAAAACCTTGGAACCATAGGCCTCCAAACCCTTAGACCATGCAATTTTTATAAATTCATTAAACCCATTCGAACCCTAGCCCATTGGAATATCTCCATAATAAGCCAAGGCCTTTTTCTAGTATTGACCAAAGTCAACATATTCTAGGTCAAACCTACACCCTTGTATATATATATATATTCCTCTTATTCCTTCCCTTTAAAACCTAGCTAATAACATCAGCCATAACCCTCCTCCCCTTCCGGTTCGTTCATCTCCTTCCCATCATCTTCTCACCCTCACCCGTCGACCCGAGACCAGCACCCTTCGCCAGAGCAGTCTCGTCAACCGCTGCACGCAGCCCGCAGACGCCTGGACCGAGCCTATCCTGCGAACGCCTGGAGCATCGGAGCACACGACTGAACGCCGGAGCCACCCTCAACCACGCCGGGACGCCTCCATGCGACGATCTCGCCGATGCACTCGTCGTTATTTTGCCGCCGTGAACCCGCTGTACTCACCTCGACTCAGAGCCGAAGCCACGGACCTGCTGTCAACCGACCACCTGATGTAGAGACCCGACTTCGACTGCCCTCAATCGAACACCCGCGGCGACCTCGACGCACGACTCGCCCATGTACCCAGGTTCGAGTTCCCTCTCGCGTACGTGTACGCGTACACGCACACGCGTATTCTTTCTTGTATGCATGACTATAATTAGCTAGGATAGTATACACGTATTGTATGATGGTAAATTGGTGTGTTTGTAGGTACATGTTATATATCTATAGGTATATAAACCTAATTGGTATATGTACTAGTATATGGCATATATATATGGTATATCGCAATTAGTATAAATACATCTATATATGTATTATATACATCTCCCTAGTATATGTTAATATATATAAGATATAAATTCTATTAAAGTATATGTATATACAAATATCTAATATAATGGTAACTAATAGACATTTATGTATGTTAGACCATATTATAGATGACTTGAATGTAATCAGGGATATCCTGTAGTTACACCGACCTGACCCTGTAGCATGATAACAGACTGCCAAATGTACACTGACGTACTGGCGAGACCATACTATTGACTGTCGGTTATGCACAATAACGACAGACGTGACCCCCTAGCGTAGCCTGTTGAGACCATTATGTTGATTGTGAGCTAGAGTATTGCCTGATGAAGTATTGTATTATATGGTATGTCTATAGGAATGTTGGATCATCCAGACGACACCTTGGAACCCGGACAGTGGTATTGCCAGCTAAGGACCACAGGCGAGTACATTCTCTGACAGTTTCCATTATGTTGATTATCTCTATAATTCTTGTTGTATAACGTACATGACTCTGACACTGTTCTTTACACGAGTTGGTATCATTGAGACCTGTCACGAGGAGTCATGATTGTAATCCATCGTGCTAGCAGGGGAAACGGGGAAGTATTAGTAGTTTATGTGATCATACCCAACTTTACATGCAGCATTAGCTCACCCACATTTTACGTCGGTGCAGTCTTACCCTTATATGCCTCATCGCTGTTACATCTGGTTAGCCTGACCTGTTGGGGATGATCGCTAATCCATGTAATGAGTCATATAGTCCCAAGCCGATCACATGATATAATAATGTTTCACACACTTAGATAGATGATTTCTTGACATGTATCTTGATAGATTGATCTTGTATTTCCATATGTTCTAGTTGTTGTTCTTATACACACTTATATACCAGTTCTTTGTACTTGCGTACACTTGTAGTTCTATTCCTTGTCAGATGCATATTGATGATGATGTTCCAGTACTTTGTTCCAGTATTTCTCATTGCCAGTATTTCATTATGTCTTGTATTTCTTTACACTGTATTATAGTTTTTGTCAATATATGTGGAACTGCTGTTAGAGGTGTATTTTCGTTCCAATCCTGACTGAATATTTTTTCCAGAGAATCTTGAGGATTTCTGTACCACGCACTACGGACGAGGTATAGATGCAAACTATGTACCAGAGATCCTAGAGGAGACTATGCTTCTAGATGAGACATTGCCTACAGTTATCTAGATAGTATTTATTTATGCTTGAGACTTATGGAGGTTATTTCAGTTTATGTTTAGACTTATGTTAAGTTTAATTGGAGACTTGTATTGGAAAGCTAGACTGTGATTTATCTTTATGTTGAGACATGGTGTTCAACTATGTCATTTCCTTTTATCTTTTATCGTGCCTTATAGTTGTTGTGATTTAGTTACATTGTGAGATTATTGTGAGATGTATATTGACCTCCTTATGGAGATGGATATCATTGACAGGCGTTTAGCTATATAGAATTACTGTGACCTACACAGCGTTCTATCGCCGATGCTGCGGCGTGGGCTGGACGTATCCACGCTCTCGTGCCCCTATACCGGGTACGGGTTGTGACATTTTGTGTTATTTTGTGAACTTGAATTAAGTTGTACCTCCTTCCATCCTCATCTAGCGTACTTATATTTCATATACTACCTTGACTTATGCTGCTATATTATCGCCTAGTTTTTGCAAGCCTATTCTTTATCAAGCTTGTTCAGGACATATGTGTTATTGGGGCCTGATCGACCCCACTAATACAATTGTCTATTCAGAATCAATGTATTATGGTCTGATCAACCTTAGTGCATTCTGGTTCGCTCTTCGCACGACTACTTCACGTGGATTGAGATATATAGTTGACTAGTATACTTGCCCTCTAGATATGTCTGAGCATATCGTATCAGTTACATAACTGTACTAATACGAGCATGCGAGTAAAGGATTACCATAATAGGATTTCAATCCACAAATATCTTGACAAATCCTATTGGAATTCGTTAAACGCCTTGATCCTGATACTTCTATTCTATTACCTCACCCTTGAACTCTTTATTATTGATCTTCATCTTCCCTTATTTCGGAAAGATAAAATCTCGTGCTTGGTATATGTTTGATATATAGACAATACTAGATATACCCCACAGGTCGGTCGCATTGTTGATGACCCTTTTATATATGATTAAGGGAATATCATAGGTGATATGTTTGGTGTTAAAGACTTAAGGATTCAATACCATGATTAAATAAGTTGGGACATAGCTTTATTAGATGTATAGCCTTAGATGATAGATGGGTAAATTCTAAGTTGGGTAGAGACCGCAATGTTCACTTGAGAGGAATCCTTTAGACTGTAATCAAGTGAGATTGGATAGAGAGAACCCTACCATATTTTAATTTCGAGGACGAAATTTTTATAAGTTGGGTAGATTATAAGCCCCCTGTTTTTCAGTAATTATTAATTTGGGTTTTTCATAATTTTTCGGGATTTTTTTAAGATTAAAACCTAGGCCTTCGGTAATTAAATAATTTTTAATTGCTGTTAATTAATATTAAAATATTATGGAAATAATATTTTATAGTGTAAAATAGAAAACCGGATATAGGATAATTTTTCGGGAATTTATTGGACCCCAAAATCATTTTTAAAGCCCTAAAAACTATTAAATAAATAAACCAATTAAACCCCTAAATAAACCCGGTTCAATTGAACCAACCCAACTCAAGCCGAACCGCTACCCTGAACCAAACCCACCCAGCTTAACGGGTCGGGTCGGGTCGGGTCGGATCCGAGTCAAACCCGACCCAGACCCGTTAACCCAAAATCGAACCCTAATAAGATTATACTGTTCCGACCTATTTAATACGCATCGAACACTGTGCCCCGCCGCCGCCGCAACCCTATCTCACCTCCCTCCGCCGCCAGCAGCAGCTCCGGTTGTCGCAGAGCCACCCTCCTGCCCTCGACGACCTAGCCGCCGTCTCCTCCTTCTCTCTCTCATCTCTCCGCCGCCGAGCCCCTTCCCTGAACCCTAATTCCCCCGACCTCCGCCTCGTCTGAACGTCCAGTCGACCACCGCCCATCACCTGCCACAGCCACCCCAGCCCGCACGACCACCGCCGCTGCACCGACCTGCGCTCCGCCGCTGCATCTTTCCGTACCCTCGACTCCCTCTCCTCTCATCTCCGCCGGCGCAGTCGACTCCGCCTCCTCCTCCTTCCTCTTTCGCCCATCCCCAGACCTCGCCACCACCGCCTCCCGTCGCAACGCCGCCCCGGCTTCCTCCTCTTCCACCTTCCCCTCTGCCTCCGGCTTCCTCGACCCAGCACAGCCCTGAGCGGCCCGCCCCGCCCACTCCGGCGCGCCATCGCACCGCCTACAGCGCTGCCACCCTCGCCAGCGCCGCCCCCAGCCGCCTCCGGCAGCAGACCCAAACCCTAACCCTAGGTCGCGAGGACTCGGACACGGCCTACTTCGTGTTGACACGAACACGAAAACTCAGTTTTCTGGAGCCTTGTTCAAGTACTCATATCTCTCTCCTCGTGAATCCATTTTCGATTTAGTCAGTTACATCGTGTAGACTGTATGACCCTCTCGGTGCCCGTACAACCCGCTCGGTGCATCGCGTCCTGTGGTGATCGCGAACTGCGATCCAAAAACAGGAAAAATAACGCCCTATTTCACCCCGGAACTGAGTGTGCACCGCCAAACGGGATGACTTGGTCGCGCGCGGTCTTCACCGAAATGTGCGCGTCATTGATACAGACGTGTGGGATTTCGCAGAAGTTGATTCGGATGTGCGTGCACCCCAAAATCAACGCGTATCCGCCGACAACGTCCCGTATCCGTCTGTTCTGGAACTCGTCGTAACTTTTTGTACACATGTAGGATCGAGACGAAACTTGCACCATCGGACTCGTAACAATACGCTGGTCCTGTGACCCAAGTTTGGTTAAATTCTAAGAACGTTGACGAAATTGCGTATCGTAGGCCCCACAGGCTCCACTTGACGGGCGATTTTGTGATCGGCTCATCGGAATCCAATCCTGGAAGTTCCGTTGGGTTCATATCATCGTTCCTGACTTGTTGACACTAAGTTTGACAAATTTGGAGACCTTTGACCCTGACACATTTTTCGGTACAAAGTGGCCCACATGTGGACCCCGCTTTAGCCCGAAAATATTATTTTTGCCCTTGTGTCCGAATTGGACTTAAGGACAGGCATTTCTAGCTATTTGATATTTTCTGAATCTAATGGTGATGTTTATTTCAGCAACCGGAGAAGTACCTGCAGATCACACTGAGATCAGAGCTACTGTTGGAGCCAGAACCACAGGCAAGTGTACCTTGCCAAATCCTGCAGCTTTGCTACTTATTTCCTTGACTTAGTTATACATCAGTGGGCAAGTATACCTTGCCAACCTACAGTTCTTGTTGCATATTTCCTTGCTTTATTTATATTGCTGTGTATGCTTGACCTAGGACCGTGTGACTTACTTAGCGTCCGATTATTAGTCGGGTGCCAACACCGTATGCGGTGTTGTGTATTGTCATCTAGAGATGGACATTTGTGACTCCTTTACATTCTCATACTTGTCTTATCAAGTACACTATAACCCAGGATACTTGACACTATTCATGGACAGGATCTTCCTGAGATATTCATGATGATTCTGTATAGGATACAGGACTTGACCGAGATATTATATTCCTAAACATTATATGACTTGTTGCATTAGATATGATTGTGCGTGACATAGACATGGTGCATCGTGGACATGAGACGTGTGATTACATTGGGTGGGGAGAGACACACAGGCTACAGGCTGATCATATATATATAAACCCCTATTATTGTGAGGCACAAGACTCCCGAGCAGAGCTTGGCCCATTACGTGTTATTACTGCTACCGGCTCCCCGACACAGAGCTTGTAGTGGCTTCAGCCTGAGTATTAGTGATGCTCTCACTTGCATTTCACATAGATGGTTACATACTTACCTATTTATTTCATTATTTGCTGCACTGCATTTACTTTGGCTTGTATTATCTGTACCTTACTATGTCCCCTGAGGACCTGGATCCGGATTATGTCCCCAGGATTTGCAGATGAGATCTATTCCGAGGTATACGGGACCGCAGCAGGAGCTGATACAGGACATGTACCGACATCCGAGGACGAGATCATACCAGAAGACTTCTCCTGAGTATTGTCTTGAAATACTCATTTATTTCTGTTTCTAGTTATTCTATTTCCAGTTTATTGCATTGATGTATCAGACTTGTTCTCGGATTGTTCTCCGAGACACTTTTATTGAGATCTGTTAGTTATTTTATTTATATTATTCTGACATTGGATCTGTGATTATCTGTTGTGGATGAGATTAGATTAGACAGTGACTTGTACCATTGGACCTACTTATTGTTGTATTACTGCTTAAGCATGCCCCGATGGATCCATTAAATTAGGTTTATCCATCGGTGCGTGCTGCTGGCCATTATCACGCGTCCGGTCCCTCGGTATTTTGGGACTGGGGCATGGCAATAATAGTATCAGATCATGTGAGTAACAGTCAGTAGTGATACCTGGACTGAAGGATTGGAGAACTATTTATTTGCAATCAGTGTAAGTATGTGGAGACAAGCAATTTGCTGTGACAGCAAGCTTGGTGATGTACCAATATACACAGGTAAGTTTGGAGCTCGGGTTAGAGGTGTTGTGCCAAGTTAGGATGTCCAGAGGGGAGTTCATATCTGAATGGTTAAGAGGGTATCAGTGAAACTCAGTTGAAGATGAGTGAGAGGGAGAAGTCTTGATCTTACCTAGGGATGTCTCCATCTGATCAGCAATTAGAGTAAGGTGTTGGATCAACTGCAACATAGCAGTGAAATACAGGTAAGGCATGGGGGCTAAATTTAGTTGAGTTAGTACTAAGTGATTAGTATATCATTGTATCAGTTATAATTAGATAGGTGGAGGAGAACTCAGGTCTGAACCCAGGTTGAGAGGGTATCAGTGAGGATACACTGATTAGTGAGTTAGTTTAGTTAATAATTGTTAATTAGTAATATATCAGTTAGCTAATACTAAATAGTAGTATAAATAGTAAGTTTAAGAACAAGTTATTAATATTATTTAAGGTATGACTTAGAACATAGATACTAACCTAGTATAGTTAAGATAAGCTAGTCTTAGCTAGTTAGTGACCACTATAGACCAAATAACTTAGTGTGGACCTAGTATTGACCTAGAACATCATGTTTTAGCTCATTTTAGCATTTTATTACTTTATTACACCAATTAACATAATATTTTCTAAATAGGAATGTGTGACACCAGCTTGGGCATCAAGATACACCCTTTGCTCAGAACCAGAGGCGAGTACATCTCTGTTAATTTTTATTTCATGATAGTATATATATCACATATTCTAGAACTGTATACTTAATTCTGACACAGTGGTTACACAGACTGGTACTATATAGATCCTATCAGGAGATGTTATCCCCTTACCGTGTTCAGCGGGTACTTCTTTATATCCTTTTTGAGTCAGCAAACCAATATCTCTTGTACATAGTGCCAACGCAGAGCGGGGAACTACATGGGACCGACATCTTATAGATAGTTCATCTTGTTTGTTTAATAGAATGATAGTCCACTTGATGCTGCATTATCCCTAGAGTCTTTGAGTATAACTCACGAGACACGTTACGCACACCCTGCTTGGTACATCATGCTTGAACTGTTTGCCTTGTATGCTTGGTAATATTAAACTGAATTCTGATTTCAAAGATGTTTCCAAAAAGAAGTAATATGACTCTGCTCCTATACAGCATATAACGAACCTAGGTAAAACTAGAAAGATCACTAGTAATATAATATTTTATAACATAATTACTTAGTGTTGGTTTTAGTAAATGTTGTTTCTGTTCATTAATTTTATACTCACCAGTACTTTCTCCATAATTTTCTATACTAATCATAATTACACATCAATTATATATGATAATATCCATTAGAACTAGTTACGATATGTATGAAGAGAATTGCACAAAAATACCCCAAATCAGCTTCGTATCACTCGGTATAATACCGTATCGTGATACGGCCTACTCGTGCCCAATTATGGACACGTACCTAGTCACATAATCCCGATATAAGTCTAATTAGATCTAATTGGTCTCATGACATAATATTGATGTGTCAATCTCGTAATTCCTCCATCATGCACATAAATTACCACATAGAACTCATAATACATAACCAATCAGCCTTGAACTTGCTCCAATAGGTAGTCCTATGTCATGGGTTCATTCCTAATGGTCAATTGCTTGATTAAGAAGCTACAATGAAGTGAAAATTTAGAAATTACCAATTGGGAGATAAATTCCCAATAAAAATATAATTGGACATATTTTGGACACGATCTTTTCACCAATGCTCCTTCTCCTTGTACTCCTTTCTTCTCCAAGCTCCAAAACTCCTTAAGGAATGAAAAAAATGAGAGGGAATGTGAAGGAATTGAGAGGAAAATTGATGGAGAGAATGTGAAAAATTGGGGATCTAGAATTTTGGATCAAATAAAATACAAATAAGGAGGATAGAGAGAATGAGAGGCTCTAATAGTGGTCAGTCCCTTCTCCCCTTCTCCAAGCAACTAGCAATATTCTAACATGCCCGTACTAGTGTCATGTAGGTTCTAATTAAGAAGGATAAATTAGGAAGGCTTCTAACTAATATAAATTAACTCTAATCCTCCTAGTTAGTTAGTGGAAAAGGGTCTATTGGGCATGGTCCAAGTTGGGCTCACAAGTTGTCATAAAAAGTCCAATTCGGCTAGCCTCTAACAAAATAATTAATAAAAGTCACATTTAATCTATAACTCACTAATAATTAAGTAATTAATACAATCATCAAATAATTACTATAACACAGTAATATAAATATTTATTCCTAAAATTATTTACCCATGACAAATTACCAAACTACCCCTAGGTGGAAAAGTGAGGGTGACAATCCTAAATTTTGTCCTCGAAATTAAGGAAGAAACTAACTAACAATAGAAATCAATATAAGCAAGAAAGAATTATACCTCACGGCCCAAACAGATAAGGATATTGCTCGCGCATCTCGGCCTCTCGTACCCAGGTACTCTCTCTTGGCGAGTGATGCCTCCACTCGATGCATACCAAATTATTTGTCTGGTTTCGCAACACCTTCTCCTTATGATCCGGAATCTCCACGAGCTGCTCTGGGTAGCTAAGAGTCGGACTAACCTCGATCTTTGAGTGATCTAGTATATGGCTAGGATCTGCCACGTACCGTCTTAGCTGCAATATGTGAAACACGTTATGCACTCCCTCTAATGTAGGCGGCAAGTCTAGTTTGTAGGCCACTGCACCGACCCTCTCAAGAATACCGAAGGGTCCGATGTACCGTTGACTAAGCTTTCCGCCTCCACCAAAGCGAATCATGTCCTGTGTCGGAGAAATCCTCAAGAACACCAGATCACCAACCTAGCACAAAATATAGCATTAGCACTCTAACTAAAACAAGCAATCACAAGCAATACAAAATAAAATATATACCTCAAACTCCAAGGCATGCATTTTTTACTTTTCCACCAGTAGTGCGCATTGGACAACAGCAATAATTGTGCGTATGACACCATCTTAAGCCTAGTGATGTTGAGGAGTTCAAGATGTTCCTCCACTTCAGCTACCCAATCTATCGCGATGGTGGATTCTTCTGTCCCCTTGAACGAAATATTGCAAATCTTCTTGAATTCTGCAATATCTGTGGCAAAACTTTTTTCCTCGTCGGTTGGATGTCATCCACTCCAACGATGTCCCCTGTCCATATAGTAGGGCCAATTGGGGTAGCTGCAGGTATAGCATTTGAATTATTAGCTACAACTGTCTGCATCATCTGTTGTAGATCATTGATTTGTCTTTGTTGGGCCTCTCCCAACTTTTGCTGCGCTTCCAGCATGCACAACATTCGATCCATCTGATCTATCGAAGGGGCCGATGATGTCGGCACTCTCGAACTACTTGGGTTCCCTTGTCCAGACTTTGTCATTTTTGCACCACACAGAAGGAAAATGTTAGTATCATAAAGTATTATGAACTTATTGTAATGAGCATCTCATTTCGTGGCAACAAAAATTCAAGGCATCAAAATCAATCACTTGTGTCATTTTTGAAAACTCAAAACCAAGAAGTTCCCAAGGAAGTAAAATTGTACTCTGAAACCAATCTGTCACGCCCCGATTCCGCAGAACTGAATATCCTCGCTTGGGCTTCCCATACCCCGGTCCTGCAGAGCCGTTGTCCTCGCTTGGCGTGATTTCATACAAGCCTGGGGTTGCACTTGTACAAGGCGTGCTCGTGCTTATTTTGTAACACAAATATTTGAAAATAGAGTATACATCATTCATAGAAAAATTGAACACACATTTGAAATGGAAATAGCTCTTTATTGATAATCCCTTGAAATAAAAACATAAGGCCCTTGAACGGCCGAGATAAAAATGCCAGAATTGGCTTACAACTTGCAGAAATATTGAAATAATATACAACGCTACTCCATGCATCATATCACTTATTGAAATATTAAAACTCATGGACCACCTTCAGCTATAGTCTTTTTCTCCACTTGGAAGCGTCAAGAGCAAGGCTTCTAAAAAGTCGGACCAAACCTTCAATGTTCCTTCGCAACAGCCAAATCCCCAGTATCTGAGGATGCCCACAAATGTGGGTCAGTACAGAATATGTACTAGTGAGCGGCCGCAACCAAACTCACCTAAAAAGACAATACTAAGTAGATATATGAAAGTAACAATTATTATTGTGATCTTGCTATGTTGCCTTAAATTCAATTAACAATTCATATCTCAAGAACATAAGGAACACATATATTTATCACCATATATGGTGATTCTTACCCACGGTCATTCAGCCATCAATATTTATGAATAAGAACTTACTCTGCCCTCACAAGACATTATTAGCATGCACCCTGTCTATATGAAGGTCATTGGCCAAGCCAACACGATATTCTTGGAATTTTAGCACCCCGTTCAGTGTAGGGAGCTAGCCTCACTGAAGGTCCTGAACTTCCGATGCAAGTACTTTAGCACCCATGTTCCCTGTAAGACGAAGCAGTCCCATGGCCTCGGTGTACCGCTTCGAGGAACCTACCCCTTGTGCACAAGTTTGTATATGACCATGCATGAATGCAACTAGCTAGTAGAAGAAAATATCCAAATACATAAACTTGATATAGTATTCCAGAGTATTATTAATTGTCTTAGCCACATCCCACTATTCTTACCGCCCAATCTAGGATCTTTGCCACATAATCAATTATACTACAACAGTCCAGTTCATAAATTTTATTATTATCTTGCTTAACTTTTTGGGTTCTTTACGAGGTATCATTGATCATTTTGATAAGCATGATGACTAAAGGATTCATCGAATGATCAAAGTCACTCACTAGTTGGCGAATTGCTGAGAAAGAGAGAACTTCTTCGCGACTTCATGCTTGGTTCACAGGTTCACCTGCATTGGCACCAACAAAGGTTCAGGATCCTTCTTCTCTTTCTCTCAGTAATTCGATATATAAATGCGAGACAGTGAATACATGCAATGAAAGTCGTTCATCTAAAATAATCACGAAAATGCAAATCACAAAATCAATAGTGAAAACCAACATCGAAAACCAACAGCGCACGGGTCTTGAGGCATAGACCCTTATATGGAGTTCACTCTCCAAGACACCATGCAGTGCATCTTGGGAGAAACTTCTAAGGATTCTATCCCATAACGAGGAACGGCTCCCCGTTTATTTGTCCCAACTAATCGATACCGGCAAAGTTTTCCCATTCTCTATTTCTGACTCGGCCATTCAACCGCTAGCCCAATCCATGCTCCGCAACAGGATCAGGGCACTACACTTAATGCTAGGTACGCTAGATGTGTTAAGTCCACAAAACTTGCCACATCCATATTACCTCTGGCAAGGCTTATTTCGAATCTATTACTTGCACTCAAGTGTGCAAGAAGTAATAGGTCCACTAAAGTTACCGCAGTTGGACGTCCTAAACTGACTGCGACATTGTACTACATCCATATTACCTCTAGTACAATATCCAAAGTTCACATAAATAATTGCAACAAATAGAATAGCTTTTATTTCTATCGACTAAGAAAAAATTGAAGGCGAACTACATTTGAGGTACTGTCAAGATCCCAGGCTCAAAGGCAAAATAAAGGCACAAAAAGCAAAGAAAGAGCTACTGGTGCTATTGGCCAGAGTATAACTCTGCTATCTGCTCATAGAGATGGGCTATATGGCCATCCAGGCGCACCTGGGCCCGACGCTCAACCTCTTTGTCCATGACCTTGGGATCCTCGTAGCAAGAGAAGGACTTGTGTATCTCCTCTAGTTTCTGCACCATAACCTCGACACCAGTCGTATTCTTCACCACTTGGCTCACCTCGGTCTGGATTGCCTCCTCTTCCTGCTGGGCCTCCCACATCCTATTCTCTACCGTAGCAGCACAACCTTTTCCTTTGGCCTTGCCCTTGCCCTTAGGGGCTTTCTTGGTAGCGGTGGGGGGGGGGATGAGGCAACCTTGGGAGCCATCAAAGCAGCAAAAGAAGTAGAAGAGAAGAAAGTTTAGGGGAAAACTCTTTTCTCTCTCTTTAAAACCTCCTATATATAGACCAAAATATGTAGTTAGGGATAATAATGACGGTTGTCTGCCTCAATCCACGTAATGGCCAGAGATAACGGCGACTCCTTGTTATTTGGGCCACTTTATCCCCTGACGTCGCATAATCCCAAGATATCTGCTCGAGGATCAAATCAAATAAAAGCAGTAAATGATCAGACAGCCTGTTAGAGACAACTCTGCAGCCATGAGACTATGCGATATGTCCTTCATATGCGGCCAATACTGCTCGGCCATGCTTCTTTTAAAGTATTCCAAATTTACTATTTTGGAAACTTTGAAGGGGGTTTTGTATAAGCATAAAAAATTATGCAGGCCGCGTAGAGGTCATACCCCCCCCCTCAAAAATGAAACCAAGCCATAGAGAAACTGCATGCGGCCTGAATAACCAAGTCACAGAGGAGCCACATGTGGCTTGAACAACCAAGCCGTAGAGGAGTTACATGCGGCTTGATCAACCAAAGATCTAGAAGCCTCATAGCATACTATATGTGGCCTGAATAACCACAGAGCATGGAGTCGCATAAAATACCTTGACACAGCATTCGATGTATGTCAAAGTCCATGAAAAATCATTCATCACACTGAGACGCTTCGAGACTCGTGAGTACATCGGCTTAGAAAAAGGCGAAAAGTTATATCAACTTATTGATGGCCTAGACAGATGGGCCATGCCATATGCTCACTCATATGCGGTTAATATCCATGCAGCCTCGTCATTATGTGGCTAGAGTGTCCATACGACCAAGGCCAAACGAGAGATCACATACGGCTACGTACCCATGCGGCATCGTCATCATGCGGCCATAGTGTCCATCCGACCAAGGCAAGATGAGAGCTCACATGCGGCTACGTACCTATGCGGTCTCGTCATCATGCGGCCAGAGTGTCCACCCGACCAAGCCCAAACGAGAGCACGTATGCAGCCATAATATTATTCGGCCAGAGTGTCCATCCGACCAAGGCCAAACGAGAGCACGTATGCGACTATAATTCCATGCGGTCAGAGTGTCCATCCAACCGAGGCCAAACGAGAGCACGTATGCGGCAACAATGATATGCGGCCAGAGGATCCATCCGATCGAGGTTAAATGAGGGCACATCTGCGACCACAACGCTATGCGGCCATGACATTATGCGGCTCTCGACTTACAAGATCTTCTATTCCAACCGAAAAAGATTTCTTGCATGGTCAGTGCTGACTACTGTCAAGCTAAAAAAGTCACGCACATAACGGGTTAAAAATAATTCCGAGATCTTATCAACAACGGATCCCAACCAAAGCCACGTTGCAGCCTGCCCATGGCATTCGTTAACAGTTGCAACCGTATTCTGTTGAAGGAGCCCCCTGCGGCCACCAAACAGAAGCATATGTGGCACCTATAGTCCATCTGTATGATGGCTATAAATATGAGCAACTTGGACATTCTAACGGACTATTTTTCTGCTTCAGAGGCCATACAAAAGAGAGCTACGAATGTGCATACAAGCTGAGGAGAGAGAAGAGAAGAGAGCATCCTCATTCCCTTGTCAGACCATCAACGGAGTAAAGGAGCCTCTACAGCGCTCGATATCCATCATCACACTACCCAGATTAAATATTGTACTTAGATCTTCTGGTTCGGATTTTTTTGTACGTTCTTTTTTTATTAAATAAAAGTGTACCCAAACTCACTTTTAATGGCGAACAACTGCTATTTGAACAAATACTCTCTTCTAGATGTCCAAGCCCACTAGCTATGCTTAGGCACTGACTGTTCTCATTGAAGATCACCAATGACATCGCGGCTAGTAACACTGCTACGGAAGCCATAACTCCTATATGTGGCATGTCGAGTTCGTCGGGAACCACTACAACCCTATGATATAGTAAGGCTCTCAATAGCACACAAAATCCCATGGGGACTGACGCATCTTTTTGTGGTTTGCTAAGTTCCTTGGAAACTAATGCATCCTTAGATAAAATTGTGCTTCACGACCTATATGACTCCACATGAGTTGTCAACGATAATGCTCTTCCCGACCCACACAATTCCTTGGAAACTATCACAGCCCGTTGTAGTAATGGAACTGCGCTTTGTGGAATGCGTAGTTCCTCGAGGACTGGCACGACCCTTGGTATCAGCAGAGATGTTTCACGCGATATGCAAATTTCCTTCGAGGCTACTATGCCTTCCCGTAGAACTAGTTATACAGATCTCTAAAAAGTTTTTCGCCCTAAGTTATACGTCTAAGTTGACTCTCGCGAGGCTCGTACCGAGCCTGACTATGTGGCCACCTAGACAAGGGCGGATGTATTGGTGGGCTGGGGTGGGCTCCAGCTCACCCAGCTAATCCGAATTTTTTTTTTTTTTTTATGTTCAGTGGGCCAGTGGCCCAGTGGGTTGTCAAAGCAGGTTCAGCCCAGTTCACTGAAGAGAGTCTTCACATGACACAGATTGATTTCCCATCAGTTGGGGAAATAACAAGTTGAGTTGGGGTCCTTGGGGAAATAACAAGTAACAAATCTCTACTAGAGTTCAGCACAGGCGCCGTACAGCAGCGGCGCCGCACAGCCGCATCGCCGCTAGTCCCATCAGCGGCCGATCAGTAGCAAGGGCAGTCGGCAAGTGAGGTATGAAGTCTCTCATCTCTCTGACTCTCTCTATTATAGACTAGAGACTCTATAGCAAGGGCAGCCGGCAGGTGAGGTATGAAGTCCCATCAGCGGCTGATCAGTAGCAAGGGCGCCGCTAGAGACTCTATATACAGATCACCTACCTCAAGGTCCCAAGAAGGAGAAGGAGACTGGAGACATCAGACACCTATTTCTCTGTCTTTCTATTTATAGACTATTTTGCCCATTTTGTTTTTGGAGAAGTGCTCTGGAGTCTGGACTGCTTGGCCACAGGTATACCGTATATCCCATCCTATTTTTTTTATCTAAGATAGAGATTTGTTACTTGTTAGTCTGATAATTTTTTTTATTTTGGTGTTAAGGTTTGAAAAGCAGCTGTGCAGTGTACTGTGTAGGTGTAGCAGTAGTAGACCGGCAGCAGACAGTATTGTTGACATATTTTCAAATTTTCAATGCTTTGTTGGAAAATTTAGATAACCTTATTTGCTGTTAATGCTTTGTTGGACAATTTGTCATATTTTCAATGCTCTGTAAATATTTATTAGTCTAGTTTATCATTTTTTGAGATCTGTTGGACTTTATCTAATTGAGAAATTAAGTCAAAATACCAGTTTTGGGGTTGCCTTAAACCCAAAATTAAAATCCAAATAAAGAAATTTCAGAAAGCTTGCTGAAATATAATACTTGACTTCTGTATATTTGGATGGAAAATGCATAAAGAATCAAAATGTACGAAGTTTCTATGATAGAAGTTTCTATGATACTGAATAGTTCAAAATGCATGAAGTTTGATACTGAATAGTTCTATGAATCATCTTAAGGAATTTTAGTTCTTAAGGAATTTTTAATAACTACTTTCTATTTTATTAGGATGGAAAATCAAGAACAAAAAAAAGCGAAAACTTTTTTTTCGTTCTTTAAAAAGAAAGGTGAAGAAGAAACATCGACAATTGGAGCATCTTCGGGTTCCAAATCTACTCTTGCTCCTACGACTCAAGTAGAAAGTATCGATATTCCTATGATTACTGCAGAACCTCAGCATCCTGCAAAGATTCCACGAATTATATTTGATGAGAATGAACTTGAACGAGATCCTACACTACGTATTCCAATATGGAAGTATTCGGTTTATAATCAAGATGAAGTTAGACGTTCTTATATCAAATAGGGACCAAATCAACATATCTTGGCTGAGTCTCCGAGGACTAAAACCGGGGTTCAAAACCGAAGATTTCAACAAAGTTGGTTTATAAAAAAAATTTGGTTAGAGTACTCTATTTCAAAGGATGCGGTATTTTGATTTCCATGTTTTGTTTTTCAAGATCGTGAACCTCGACATCCTATATTTACCGTTGAAGGTTTCAATAGCTGGAAGCGAGTAAACAATGGAGCCAAATGTGTCTTCTTGGCACATATAGGAGGTCCTACTTCTCCACATAACAATGCTGTGAGAAATATTGAGGCATTAAAGAATACATCTCGGCATATCGATAAAGTCATGAATGTTCAAAGTTTAGAAAATATATAGAGAAAAAAGTATTACTTCAAACACTACGAGAAGAAGGTTTTGATTATCTCCTTGGGCATATGAAATCAATCTGTGTGAAGTTTGATGTCGATATACCCGATATGAGCACTCGGTACAAAGAAGCTACGCGACGTTCTTGCCAACAGAATGATCAAATTACAATTAAGCATCACTATCACATTGACATATTTAATTCTACGATTGATTATCAGTTGGATGAGTTACATGCTAGATTCAATGAAGATTCGATGGAACTGCTTATGCTTAGCTCTGCTTTAGATCCTAGAGACAACTTCAAAGCTTTGGATCCTGATCGTATTCTTTTACTTGCCGAGAAGTTTTATCCAGGTGATTTTAGCGGACAAGATATGCATCATTTGAAATTTCAGTTAGATCATTATCGGCTTGATGTGGTTCACCACGAGAAGCTTCAGAGTATGTCAACAATTTCAGAATTGTGTCGTGGGTTAATAGAAACAAATAAAGCAGAGACTTATAATTTGATCGATAGGTTGATTCATCTTGTCTTGACACTTCCTGTTTCTACGGCGACTACAGAGCGTGCATTTTCAGCAATGAAACACATCAAAAGTACTCTTCATAACAAGATGGAAGATGAGTACTTGAGCAATTCAATGGTTCTCTATATCGAAAGAGAAATGACAGAAATGATCGATACATATTCGATAATAGATGCTTTTGCTTCTTGGAAGGATCGAAGAGTCCAATTTCGCTAGTAAGTGTCCTGTATTAGTATTTATTATTCTATCATTATCTTTCATTATCTTTATTTGTCTTTGATTGGCCTTCGTTTTGTGGTAGATTTTTTTTCCTGGATTTGATAGAAGAAGTTGAAGGAGATTTTTGGAAGGCAGAAAAGTTTAAGGAGATTTTTGGAAGGCAGAAGCAAAGAGAGCAGATTCGTCGAATATTGCATCTTTATTCTCCATATTTTTTTCCATTTTCATCTTATATATAAAGATGATGTTTTCCTAATTATCTTAAGCAATATGTCTACTTATGAAATTCAACCTATGTCATTTGATAACTTTTTTTTGTCTAGAAATGATATTTTAAAGCAAACATTTGGAATATGATGACATTCTGAGAAATAATTTGTGTTAAAAAAATTTTTAGCATGTTTTGAGTTCAGCCTGGGGTAAACTAGAATCCTGGCTCCGCCCTTGCACCTAGACAATGGCACCTGATGAGATTTGGGGTATAGCTTAGCCTAAGAATGATAAGCACTGAGAGCTTTGTTCAAACAAGTCTCGTGGAACATTGAATGGTACAAGTTCATAGGTGCAAAACTCCTCGCAACTTGTAGCAGTACTTAGTCTCCCCTGCATGTGGCAACTAGTCTATCCTCTAGTCTTGAGAAGAATAATTATTATGCTCTTGTGAAGACTAGGAGATTTCCAGTCAGGATCCTGGGCAGCGCTACAACTCTGACATGGATCGCTTGAGTATGACTATTCCGCGGTTGTGAAACTCATCTCACAGTATTCGTATTTTATGCGGATATATATTTTGTGCTAGTTATTATATTTTATTAGATCTCGAGGAAGTCCAAAAATTCTTAAAATTAAAACTTTACTACTTGACCGGTATACAAATGGTATACTACAGTATATCGACGGTATATTGCCTCACAGATATTTGTTTCACTTTTGAGATATTTTGAGATATTTCTCTATAAATAGTACTCGATATATTTTATTTTCCTCTTTCTATTTCTCTCCTCTCTTCTTTATTTCTTTCTCAAGCTTGGAAGCATGGTCTTGAGACCTGGAGTGTGATTCTGAACCCCTTCGTACTGGTGGACTAGAAGATTAGGCTGGGAGCTCACGTTAGGAAAGTACACCTTGCCGATTTTGTGAACTTCTTTTACTTCCTGTCATTTTACTTTCCTGGAGCTTGGAAGTTGTTATTTTGCTTAGACTTGCTTTACTATTAGTATTTATATCGTGATTTCTAGCCTAGTGACCGTCTCGTTTTGTTTTTTTGTAGAATCTTGTTCCGTCCCTTTTTGGTAACTCGCTAGCGGAAACGGTACCGGAGTTGTGACCCTGAGTTTTACTCCGTATTGTGATATGAGACATACCTTAGACTTGACTTCTTCTTAGACTTAGTTATGGTAATTTTTGGGGTTGATTTGGGCCCAAAAAATTAGACTTGATTTAACCATGTTTATTCTTGAAAACCGGTATACCGGTATACTACAGTATACCAACGGTATACCGATTTTGACCGACTTTATTTGTAGATATTTTTATGTGAACCCTATCGGCATACCGACGATGTACTGGGTTTTGTCAACGGTATACCAATCTTGCCGACAATGTTAGATATTTGTCTTGGCCGGCATACCGACGGCATACTAGGCTGTGCATACTGTATACCGAATTATGGAACTTTATTTCCTGTAAATTTTTGCCTACTTGGAATGGCATACCGATGGTATACTGCAGTATACCGACGGTATAACGATTTGTTGGAATGAAAAACTTGTTATGTTTTTCCTTTCTATGGATTGGTGTACCGACGGTGTACTGATTGTACCGACGGTATACCGATCGTGCACTTTTCTTAGAAATTCTTGGTTTTTCTTGATTTTATATCAAAACTTCTGGCTTTTGCTTGGACACGGGATAACTTGACATGATTTGGACATGAACTTACATGGCTTCAGATGACTTGACTGGACTTGACTTGGCTTTACTCGATTTTACCTAGTTTTGCCCGATTACACGTGATGACATGATTGACTGGACTTTACTTGACATAACTTTAGATGGCTTCATCGGACTTGACTTGGCATGACTTTACATGGCTTCATCGTACATGGTTTGACTTGGTTTCACATGATTTTATCTGGTTGGACATAGCTTCACATAGTTGTACATGGCTTTACCTGGTTTAACATGACTTTACATGGATTCACCTGGATCGACATGGTTTCACTTGTCTTTACCTAGCTTCACTTGGTATCACGTGGCTTGATTATTGTCGTGGCATACATTAGTCCATATGTTCAATATATATTAAACCTGTTTATATTACTACTAGAACTTGACTTGTCTGCATCATGCGGAATGCCACTCCCGAATTCATACAAGAAACTGCTAGGGATTAAATAACTAGAGATTCACTTAGTACATGGCTAGAAATTTTTCTAGATTGCATGCAATCCCGGTTATTCATACTGTTATCTTGAGGAGTATCCAGTAATTTATATTGTGACTTATCTTGAGGACTATCCAGTTTGTTGCATGTATGGATATCCCGGACAGACTGTAGGGGCATGCGATCAGAAGGAATTTTAGTATTGCATTACATTAAAAAGTTAGTAATTAAGGATTATGATAACCCTATTTAGTTAAAGTATCAAGTCGTACTTACATGATTTGCCGTGATTAATGGATGCCGGTTATTCTAGGCTATACATGATCACATCTTTACTTCTGCGCTTGTTATTCCTTATTGATATCAGTGCAAGATATGTCTCTTTGCAGGTTTTACAGTATTTATTACCATGCGATTCTTTTATATTCAGTTTTTACTTTCCAGTAGTTATATTTCTTGTGTTGTAGGTTTAAGTTCCTAGATTGGCTTTCATTGTGGTACTTGTTGTTTACGAGTCTGACCCCACTAGTTTTGTATGGCCAGATTCAGTAGCAGCATCGGAGAATCTTCTGTAATTTTTAGAGGATGGTGGCCACCAGGAGCACCAGACCACTTGAGTGGGTTTTTTTACTTCCCCACCCTGATGTACAGTCTATTTTGTTGGCGTTTAGCCACCGAGCATGTGTTTAGCTCATGTTTTGGTTTGATCAGTTAGCCTACGAGCATTGGCATGATTGACAGATCCTAGGGTTGATCATGTATGACTCATATTCTGGCTATTCTGTGTTTACTAGCATCATGATCATTTGTATATTATAGTTTGGGACGCTTTACTATTATATTTCAGCTGATCTTAAATCTTGATACTATTCATATTATTATTGTGATTGAGACACTAGGGTTTGTTGGACCTAGGCATGATTGTTGGTTTGTAGTAGTGACCCCTCGTGTCTTATAGCTTTACCGTATATGTGGAGTACCGGAGTGCTCTAAGTATACGTAGCTGGCCTTGTCTGTCCCACTTTCTAGTATTCTGGTTCTAGGACATGACACGGTTTTAGTGTCGACCTATGCAGGTCTATCTTAGCGGATTATGTCTGTCTGAGCAGATTTGATCTATTTTTCTTTACATATATATGGGGGTTGTAATTGTTGCTAGATGTCTCAATCCTAAACTATTTCCCTTGATCCTTAGTTATTTTCTCCATCCCTGATTCTTGATCTGATATCTTCTTATTCGTTGATCTATCATGTTCTTCGATTGATTCATGTGTCCTTAACTTTTAGGGGCAATGTTCTTGTTACTATCGGCCAGATGGATCGAGTGTAGCTCAAGAAGGGTCAACATTCGGGAGCCCAGCATGTTCCTGGAGATCTGCCTCAGCATTCAGGGGCAGAGTCTAGAGTAGATTCTGAGGTAGATCGGTTGGCAGTACCGGCCCGGCAGGCAACAGATGTGCACCTAGTTCATCCCTAGCAACCAGAGGGTGTTGTCCGAGCACTGATGAATATCCTTCGAGGATTCATAATGACCAAGCGATACCAGAGTGATATACTTACTCAGTCAGTCCAAACAGCATTGGAGTGAGGTGGTTCTTAGATCCATAATTTTGCGACTAGCTTCAGGCATCTCAGTCCTCCGTACTTTTATGGCACAGAGGACATAATTTTATCTGATGCTTGGCTGCAGGACACTAAGGCCGTCTTAGAGGCAGTAGGGCCTTCAGCTAGAGAGCATGTAGCAGTAGTGAAGCTACAATTGTTGGACTTGGTTCGTGACTGGTGGGCAGCGTAGAAGATTTCTCTCACAACACCAATTCCATGGGCAATTTTTACTGAGAGGTTTCAGGCGAGGTACTTTGATGCGGTGGTGCGTTACGAGCTTCAGGAGAGGTTTAACAACCTCAGGTAGAAGAGCAGGACCGTCGACGGTTACGCGACGGAGTTTGCGAGACTTAGTCGGTTTGCATCCACTTTGGTAGCGACCGAGTTGGAGAGGGCAAAAAGATTTTAGCACAAACTCCATTTAGAGATTATCATGGCAGTAGAGCAGCATGAGTTTCAGACCTTTGATATGGTAATACGGGCATCCAGGAGGTATGAGTATACATCACAGAGGATCACCGATCAAGTTGGGAGCCAGAAGAGGCCTGTAACCTCCGATTTCCAGTTTCCAAATAATTAGATTTTAATTCATTTTAAAATATCAAGTTTTATAAAACATTTCTCCTTGAAAATTTTTAGTTGATTTTTGAACGATGTTTGATTGTAGAAGGTAATTTAAATTTTTATAAAAATCCTTTTTCCTAAATGACGCTGTATTACAAAATAAATAAATAAATAATAATATATATATTTCTAGTTTCAAATATTTGTGGCTTGAACCATAAAAATTATTGTTTTAACTAAATATTTATTTAAAAGACTAGTTGATAAAATAAAAATAGATTTTTATTTATTGGGATAGTAAATAAATAAATGTCATACTTTCTGAGACTTTTGCAAAATGTATTAATTAGTAGCTAATTTGGAAATTTGCTAGCTTTCCTAAAAACATTTTTTGAAATTATAATCTTTATTTTTATTTTTATTTTTACAAATTGCCATTCCCATTAACTAGCCCACACCCTCATCTTTCCCACATGAGAAACCCTTTTATTTTAATTCTGGGCCATTCATTATTGGGCCAACCCGCAACCCTTTATCCCACACCATCTCTCCCTATTTAAGTCCCTCATCACATCTCCCTAGAAACCCTAATTTTCAATGTATTGGCTAGCCCCCACAATTCCCAAAGCCGAAGCCACCACCATTTTTGTGTGCTCGTGTCCGCGTGTCCAGCATCATCGTGTCAGCCGTGATGGCCTCGGGTCCGACCCCGGGTGTCCCACAATCTCCATTCATTTTCTGGGTTCGGTTACAATATTACAAGCAGATTCCGTGTCCGACACACCCGGACACAACCCCCACACCACAGCAAACACCCCACAGTCAACAAACCCCGTGTCCAACACCGGACACGTCTACAGCGAAGCCGCCGTGTCCACCCCCGGACACACGACAGAACCTAACCCTAACCTAACTCCGGCGATCGCCGTGGCCGCCCAGATCCGTAGAGATCCCCTTCCGCTGCTCCCGAGACCCGCCACTGCCGAGAAGAACCGCCGCCGGCGACTGGGATCCCCGCCTCCGATCCACCCCGACACACGACTCCCCTCCACGTCGTCGAACCCAGCCGACCTTCGGCCGGACGGAGCCAAATCCGCCGAGATCTCCGCCGCTGAAGCCGACCAGACGCAGCCGCCTCGAAGCCGTCGCCCCCTCGATCTGAGCGCCGCCTCCTCGATCAGAGCGCCGCCTCGGGCCGAGCGTCGCCGCCGCTGCAGATCCAGCCGCCGCCGAGTCGACTTCCCACCGCCGCTGAGTCGAAGGCCCGCCGCCGCCCGAGACGAACGACGACGATGACCCGTCGCTTCAGACCGCCGCCGCTGTCTCGAGTCGAGTCGACCGCCGCCTGGAAACCGGGCGCCCTCGTCGAGCCGTCGACCACCGCCGCCCTCGGGTTCCACGCCACCGCCGCCCTCGGATCCGTCTCGAGCCGAGGACCCACCGCGCCGACGCCCCGCCGGCCGACCTCAGTGAGATCCCCCCGTCGATCGGAAACCCTCAGTGAGATCCCCTCTCCCCCTTTATTTTTCTGTTCTGGGATTAATAGATTAGTTAATATAATTAATATATTAATTAGTTAATTAAATTATAATTAGTTTAGATCTAATTAATCAAGTTAGCTAATCAATATTAGTTTAGTTAAAGTTATAATTAGATTGTTTAATTATTCTTAATCAATTAATTAAGTAATTAATAATCAGTTAGTATTTCTTAATAAATTAGTTAATTTATAATTAGATTAGTAATATAATTAAATTAGTTAGTTATATTATTGGTTTAGTATATGTATATGTATAGCCTTTAATTGATTAATGTTTAATACGCGAATATGTATAGTATATAAATATACATTGGTAATGTATCTTTTTAATAGATGTGCATGTATTTGTATATTATTAATGTGTAGAAATATATATGTAATAAATTACGTATTTTGGTTTAAATGTATAAAAATGCAATTACGTATTTTGGTTAAATGTATAAAAAATTGCAATTTCGTATTTTGGTTTAAATGTATAAAAATGCAATTGCATAATTTTGATATAAATGTATAAATGTGTAAATACGTATTTTTGGATAATTGGTATATATATATGTGTACCTATATATATATATATCTATAAAAATATAGTGTAATTTCTCTAATTTTATATAGTATACGTACTATTTTGGGTATATGTACAAACATATATATGTATGTATTTTGGTTTAATTATATATTGGTAAAGTATATATTAAGTTAATACATTTGGTATAAATGTGTGTGCCTATATATATACATGTATAAAACATATTTTTGGTATAATTACCTGTATACAGTATTGTATTATTTTGGTGTGTATGCATATTATATTTATAAATATATAATATAAGTTAATAGGTATTTTGGTACACGTATATTAGTTTATATATATGTATAAAATATATATTCTTATAATGGGAGTTATGTACATTTTCTTAAACATAAATAAAATATATTTCCACTTATGTACATACAGTTAAACCTATTTTGTATACTTTGGAATAATTATATATATATATGTATTAAATTATTTATTGATAATATGATTAATTGGTAAATTACTAGGTGACCCTAGTTGACTAGTGCCCTGCCTGACATGGCCCTGAGAACAGTATTTTTGACTGTGTTAGTGTAGCATCTGATGCAAATGTGGTTTGCTTGTGTTATGTTTATAGGACTGTTGGTTTACCCAGGGGATACTCTGGAACAGGACATTGGTTTTACCAGCTAAGGACCCAAGGCGAGTACATTCTCTGATTAGTTTCTAATTTATGATATCTCCTATGTTCACTGTATCTAGTGTAAATATCCATGATCTTGACACGATGGTTACACGGATTGGTATACACGGATCTCGTCATGAGATGTTATTCCTTATTCATGGTGTAGCTTGTACAAGACTTGTTTCCTTGATATCTTGTGCATGTACAGACACTAATTCCCGGGGAGATTTGCTACCTTCCTAGGGAATCCTGTGCCATAGCGTACCATGATTGGATCTACTATATCAGTCGGGGGTTTGGGGAGTACTTTAGTGTAGATATGTGATCATACCCAACTTTATATGCACCATAGCTCACCCCACATCTCACGTCGGGTGCGGCCTGACCATTTACATGTCTCCTCACTGTTACATCGGTTAGCCCTACTAACCCATGTAATGAGTTTACATGCCTCCTCACTGTTACATCGGTTAGCCCTACTAACCCATGTAATGAGTTTACATGCCTCCTCACTGTTACATCGGTTAGCCCTACTAACCCATGTAATGAGTTTACTAGTCCCAAGCCGATCACATGTTAAAGCTAGTACTCACACACTTAGTCATAGGTTTCTTGCTCATTGACATATTGTTTTTCTTCCTGCATTTACTTACAGTATTTCCAGTATATTTCTTTTCTTGTACATTCTCGTACCTATACATGCATCTGGTATGTTTCCATCTAGAACTGCTACATAGTTTATGTCATTTATATAGAACTGCTATTTAGAGATGTACTTTGCTCATTCCTGACTGGAAAATATTTTTCCAGACTGTGACCTTAGTAGACTGGTTTCTGACACTTGGGGATTGGAAGTTAAGGATTGCAGGTATGTTATGTTATCATTAGACTTGTGCTGTATTCTTTTATTTCTTCATTTCCTATCGTGCTGTAGTTGTGATTGAGTATTTCTAGATTTATTTTAGTGTTATCCGTGTCTCCTTATGGAGTTGGATACTAGTGTGAGATTATCTAGATAGCACTTGACCTAGACAGCGTTCTACCGCCGATGCTGCGGCGTAGGCTGGACGTACCCACGCTCTCGTGCCCTTATACCGGGTGCGGGTCGTGACACGTTTTAGTGGTGGCCCATGCAGGTCAGACTTCGCTAGTTGTGCGATATCGTGGTAGTGCGACGTCTTAGTTGTACTACTGCGTACCTGCTATAGAATATAGGACATAGGATACTAGGATGAGAGAGGATACTCAATCACAAATTCTTGAAAGATTTCCTGGGATGACCCCATGAGAATCTTATTTTCAATTTAAATCTTTTTCCTTGATTTCGTCCGCTCTCGCTTGTTGTCACTGAACTTGATTCTTGTTGAGCAGTCATTAAATTAAATTCTTGGTATCATCGTTGAGTTTGATTCTTGTTGACCAGTTGTTAAATTTAATTCTTGGTATCGTTGTTGAGTTGATTTCATATCGAGATGAATTTTACGGGCTAAATTTACGGTATCATCTGATGATATATTTTGATGAGGACAGTGAGAAAGGTAAAACGTCTACTTTGGTTATGGACCCTAGAGTTTATCACAGCCATATTAGCTGTGGTGACGAGAACGTAGGAACCTGACTTGGATGTACATACTATAGTTATGAAACTTAGAGCTTCTCGCAGCCATACCGGTTGGCGTGGCGAGTATTCTAGATGACATGATTATAGGGTTGCATACCTTAGTTACGGAACCTGTCGTTTATCGCATCTATGCTTACTGGCGTGGCGAGGATTCTGAGTGTCATGATTTCAGACAGACGTGTATGATTATCAGGTTGTATCTTAAATTGGTTCTTAAAATATCATCTCAAGACTTATCTATTGCTGTTATTCCAGGACTTTGTTCCACCGCTTCTTTCTTTACTAGCAGTAAAGATACCTTCTGCCCTCAATTCAGTCTTTGAACTCCTATTCCTTGAGGATTTCTTGTTAAGTAGGATAATTAGTAGCTTGTAATTTTGTTTGTGTCTTGTATTAGTATTGACTGTGTTGCTAGTGATTTGTAAGTGTTTCTTAGTTGGGCATGTGAGCAGTAGGCTTTAATCTAGAGTTAGCCCTTAGCATAGTACCTTGTACCAATGATTCTAGGAGTAGTGTCATTAGAGACTGAGAGTTAAGGAGAGTATAGAGTATCAGTGATAGTTCTCAGGGTTAGTATCAGAGCCAATTACCCGTCCTGGATAATCATGATTATGTAATTGAGTGATCTATGTAAACGATTAAGTATCCGGGAATTGTGTTAAGGATTTATGGAGCATGATGTCCAATTGGATGATTGATATCGGAAATGTTAAAGGTAAAGAAATGTATATGTATAAAGGGTTTAATGAGATGTCATAAGTAGAGAAATATCAGGATTAGTAATGGAAGTTGTGAAGCGTATCACGGATTAGTTTAATAAGCTTTAAAGGATTGAAGGAAATACATATACAACCATCGAGATGAGGAACCATACACATACCCATGAGAGTAAAGAAACATGAGTGTTATAGTAGATACAGGTGATCATGAGTCTAATGAGCTTGATGAGATAATCCATTGATGCAGCTAGTGATATAATACCAAGAGTGCTAATGATTCTACATCGAGGATTAGTCAAGGATGACGTTAATAACAGTAAGCACTCTGTGTGTTGATAATTAGATGATATACCAATTGACATAAATTGAAATCATGAAAGAAAACAGTTGATGGTAACTTTGATCATTGGAGGTAATAGTGCAAGTGATTCGGGCAGTACGAATTTAGTACACAATTCTAGACGATAGAGGTATTGAGTGCACCTTGAGTATCAGAGACCGTGAGCACTAATATGTACATTGAGGAGTTATAAATTAAATGGTGGAAATGAATTTTTAATTTTCAGAATTTTTAAGGAGTTGAGATTTTATGTTGTTAAAATATTGAGGATTTAAATTTGATTCACTAAACATAGTTAAGGCTACCAAGATTTTTAGAAGTGATTAAATTTTATTTCAATGTGAAGTATCTAATTTTGAGGAGGTATATGCATTTTATTTTAAGTTGATCGGGAAGTTAAACCTTGACGATTATTTTTGAGGATTAATTTTGGTAGATGAGAGATATGAATATTAATATATGATTAGTTGATGTGGGTACCAGTGTACATGAATAGGAATTTGTTAGTATGCTAGAGTTAAGTGTTTGTTAGAGATAGCAGACACTACAAGCAATATGTTAACATGATCCTTCTTCCTTCCTAATGTTCTTTTTCGTCTTTTGATTGATTGATTCCCTAGTAACGTGGTTTATATTCGTGATTTTCTTGTTAGAACTTAGCTAGTGGTACACCTTAGCAGAGACTGAAATACCATGACAAGACACATGACCTATATTTTCTTAAATTGCATGGCTGTAGGTAGAGTTTTCTTAAACCATGATCATTGGGTTTTGACCATAGCAAGGATCTATGACAAGGGTATGACCGACAAAAAGAGACAAGAGGATTATAATTGTGGATGAGCATTAAATTAAATAAAGAATTTAGGGGTTGTTATAACGGAGTTGATGGATCATTGATTTTATGATAATCAAGGTATGATTGAAATTCGAGGGCAAACAATTACTTAAAGGGAGAATTAAGAAATTGACAGAGCCAAAAATTTGAGGATTTATTAATTTTAAGGAGGTCTTGATATGATTGAATTGATTATTTAAAATTTGAGAAATTCGAGAGATTATCATTTTATCTATTTGATTGCAAGATAGAAATTTTATATATTAGGAATGTTGCATTGAAGATTCTGGAAGCATCGCATCGTTGAGTATTTGAGGAAAAAAAAAAAAAAAGGAGGGAGAAAAAGAAAATCAGAAAATAAAATCGTAAATGGAATAGTGTCGAATTAAATTCTTGGGATGAGGAGTTAGATTGGAATAAGCATCAATTGAATTTAGTTAGATGATTGATGAGTGTTAAAGTTAAATTTTGGGATGCAGATTTTTTAAGTTTTATAAATATGCATTGATTAGATTTCAATTAAAAGGATTGGATAGTAAATTTTGTATTTAGTTATTTACTCAAAATTTGAGGAGATTATGATACGACTGGAATTCAATTAAAATATTGAGGATTTGAGTAATAAAAATTTTTACTTTGGGATAATAAATTCAGAGGATGAAAAAAAAAAAATATTAGTTCAAAATTCGGAAACATTATACATACGGATAAAGAAATATGGAATGAAATGAAGCTCATGGTAAAGAAGATTATAATATAATTGATTATGGGATCATAAAAAAATTGAGGGTCGTAAGGTAAGATCATGGTATATTGAGGTTGTGATTTAAATTAAAATCTTGACCATGACAGTAACATTTGAAATCGAAGAAAATAATCGAGGTATAGTTGATGTTAAGATAAACAAACTCGAATTTGATGATGAGGCTTTTGATTCAGAAATTCTAGTATTTAATCTAATAAGTTTGTGGAATTTGAAACTTTTATAGAAAGTAGTTAATGATGAATCACAAGATTGAGAAAAGTAAAATGAACGAGGATAAAAGGAAGGATTTTCAGATGGTAGTAAAGACTACTTTTCCTAGAAATTAAGAAAGGCGATTAGATGTCTCTTGATTACATTCTGAAGGATGTATTTAAGTTTCTTAAATCAAATTGTCGACCGTATCTTTCGAATTTGCTATAACTTTCATGTCGATATCATTCATTATACTGGGTCTTCCTTGATTTAGTTACTTTGAAAAGGTAACGTGCATTATTCCAATTATCTGTTTTAGTAATCGTGTCTACTTCCCAAAATCTAAACTTTCTAGAGGATTCAAGGCCGAGCCATGATTCCTTCAACTTATCCCTGTCTTAAACCATATTTTTCTTTTTCTTCATGTTTTCTTCTGTTTGGTAAATATTCTCCTTATAGAAATATTTTCTTCAATGATATATTCATTATTATGAACAACAAATTTTTTTCCATCCTAGTCATCCCTAAAATTTCGAGGACGAAATTTTTCTAAGGTGGATAGACTTGTAAACTCCGATTTCCAGTTTCCAAATAATTAGATTTTAATTCATTTTAAAATATCAAGTTTTATAAAACATTTCTCCTTGAAAATTTTTAGTTGATTTTTGAACGATGTTTGATTGTAGAAGGTAATTTAAATTTTTATAAAAATCCTTTTTCCTAAATGACGCTGTATTACAAAATAAATAAATAAATAATAATATATATATTTCTAGTTTCAAATATTTGTGGCTTGAACCATAAAAATTATTGTTTTAACTAAATATTTATTTAAAAGACTAGTTGATAAAATAAAAATAGATTTTTATTTATTGGGATAGTAAATAAATAAATGTCATACTTTCTGAGACTTTTGCAAAATGTATTAATTAGTAGCTAATTTGGAAATTTGCTAGCTTTCCTAAAAACATTTTTTGAAATTATAATCTTTATTTTTATTTTTATTTTTACAAATTGCCATTCCCATTAACTAGCCCACACCCTCATCTTTCCCACATGAGAAACCCTTTTATTTTAATTCTGGGCCATTCATTATTGGGCCAACCCGCAACCCTTTATCCCACACCATCTCTCCCTATTTAAGTCCCTCATCACATCTCCCTAGAAACCCTAATTTTCAATGTATTGGCTAGCCCCCACAATTCCCAAAGCCGAAGCCACCACCATTTTTGTGTGCTCGTGTCCGCGTGTCCAGCATCATCGTGTCAGCCGTGATGGCCTCGGGTCCGACCCCGGGTGTCCCACAATCTCCATTCATTTTCTGGGTTCGGTTACAATATTACAAGCAGATTCCGTGTCCGACACACCCGGACACAACCCCCACACCACAGCAAACACCCCACAGTCAACAAACCCCGTGTCCAACACCGGACACGTCTACAGCGAAGCCGCCGTGTCCACCCCCGGACACACGACAGAACCTAACCCTAACCTAACTCCGGCGATCGCCATGGCCGCCCAGATCCGTAGAGATCCCCTTCCGCTGCTCCCGAGACCCGCCACTGCCGAGAAGAACCGCCGCCGGCGACTGGGATCCCCGCCTCCGATCCACCCCGACACACGACTCCCCTCCACGTCGTCGAACCCAGCCGACCTTCGGCCGGACGGAGCCAAATCCGCCGAGATCTCCGCCGCTGAAGCCGACCAGACGCAGCCGCCTCGAAGTCGTCGCCCCCTCGATCTGAGCGCCGCCTCCTCGATCAGAGCGCCGCCTCGGGCCGAGCGTCGCCGCCGCTGCAGATCCAGCCGCCGCCGAGTCGACTTCCCACCGCCGCTGAGTCGAAGGCCCGCCGCCGCCCGAGACGAACGACGACGATGACCCGTCGCTTCAGACCGCCGCCGCTGTCTCGAGTCGAGTCGACCGCCGCCTGGAAACCGGGCGCCCTCGTCGAGCCGTCGACCACCGCCGCCCTCGGGTTCCACGCCACCGCCGCCCTCGGATCCGTCTCGAGCCGAGGACCCACCGCGCCGACGCCCCGCCGGCCGACCTCAGTGAGATCCCCCCGTCGATCGGAAACCCTCAGTGAGATCCCCTCTCCCCCTTTATTTTTCTGTTCTGGGATTAATAGATTAGTTAATATAATTAATATATTAATTAGTTAATTAAATTATAATTAGTTTAGATCTAATTAATCAAGTTAGCTAATCAATATTAGTTTAGTTAAAGTTATAATTAGATTGTTTAATTATTCTTAATCAATTAATTAAGTAATTAATAATCAGTTAGTATTTCTTAATAAATTAGTTAATTTATAATTAGATTAGTAATATAATTAAATTAGTTAGTTATATTATTGGTTTAGTATATGTATATGTATAGCCTTTAATTGATTAATGTTTAATACGCGAATATGTATAGTATATAAATATACATTGGTAATGTATCTTTTTAATAGATGTGCATGTATTTGTATATTATTAATGTGTAGAAATATATATGTAATAAATTACGTATTTTGGTTTAAATGTATAAAAATGCAATTACGTATTTTGGTTAAATGTATAAAAAATTGCAATTTCGTATTTTGGTTTAAATGTATAAAAATGCAATTGCATAATTTTGATATAAATGTATAAATGTGTAAATACGTATTTTTGGATAATTGGTATATATATATGTGTACCTATATATATATATATCTATAAAAATATAGTGTAATTTCTCTAATTTTATATAGTATACGTACTATTTTGGGTATATGTACAAACATATATATGTATGTATTTTGGTTTAATTATATATTGGTAAAGTATATATTAAGTTAATACATTTGGTATAAATGTGTGTGCCTATATATATACATGTATAAAACATATTTTTGGTATAATTACCTGTATACAGTATTGTATTATTTTGGTGTGTATGCATATTATATTTATAAATATATAATATAAGTTAATAGGTATTTTGGTACACGTATATTAGTTTATATATATGTATAAAATATATATTCTTATAATGGGAGTTATGTACATTTTCTTAAACATAAATAAAATATATTTCCACTTATGTACATACAGTTAAACCTATTTTGTATACTTTGGAATAATTATATATATATATGTATTAAATTATTTATTGATAATATGATTAATTGGTAAATTACTAGGTGACCCTAGTTGACTAGTGCCCTGCCTGACATGGCCCTGAGAACAGTATTTTTGACTGTGTTAGTGTAGCATCTGATGCAAATGTGGTTTGCTTGTGTTATGTTTATAGGACTGTTGGTTTACCCAGGGGATACTCTGGAACAGGACATTGGTTTTACCAGCTAAGGACCCAAGGCGAGTACATTCTCTGATTAGTTTCTAATTTATGATATCTCCTATGTTCACTGTATCTAGTGTAAATATCCATGATCTTGACACGATGGTTACACGGATTGGTATACACGGATCTCGTCATGAGATGTTATTCCTTATTCATGGTGTAGCTTGTACAAGACTTGTTTCCTTGATATCTTGTGCATGTACAGACACTAATTCCCGGGGAGATTTGCTACCTTCCTAGGGAATCCTGTGCCATAGCGTACCATGATTGGATCTACTATATCAGTCGGGGGTTTGGGGAGTACTTTAGTGTAGATATGTGATCATACCCAACTTTATATGCACCATAGCTCACCCCACATCTCACGTCGGGTGCGGCCTGACCATTTACATGTCTCCTCACTGTTACATCGGTTAGCCCTACTAACCCATGTAATGAGTTTACATGCCTCCTCACTGTTACATCGGTTAGCCCTACTAACCCATGTAATGAGTTTACATGCCTCCTCACTGTTACATCGGTTAGCCCTACTAACCCATGTAATGAGTTTACTAGTCCCAAGCCGATCACATGTTAAAGCTAGTACTCACACACTTAGTCATAGGTTTCTTGCTCATTGACATATTGTTTTTCTTCCTGCATTTACTTACAGTATTTCCAGTATATTTCTTTTCTTGTACATTCTCGTACCTATACATGCATCTGGTATGTTTCCATCTAGAACTGCTACATAGTTTATGTCATTTATATAGAACTGCTATTTAGAGATGTACTTTGCTCATTCCTGACTGGAAAATATTTTTCCAGACTGTGACCTTAGTAGACTGGTTTCTGACACTTGGGGATTGGAAGTTAAGGATTGCAGGTATGTTATGTTATCATTAGACTTGTGCTGTATTCTTTTATTTCTTCATTTCCTATCGTGCTGTAGTTGTGATTGAGTATTTCTAGATTTATTTTAGTGTTATCCGTGTCTCCTTATGGAGTTGGATACTAGTGTGAGATTATCTAGATAGCACTTGACCTAGACAGCGTTCTACCGCCGATGCTGCGGCGTAGGCTGGACGTACCCACGCTCTCGTGCCCTTATACCGGGTGCGGGTCGTGACAAGGCCCAATATTTTGGGAGGATCATCATCCCAGTCATCTACCCCAGCTCCGGCAGTTCGAGCCCTGACTATTGGATCCTCAAGGAGGACAGCATCATCTCAACAGTCATCCCAGACGCGTGTGGTGCCCCGTTCCCCCTATTCGGGGAGCGCGGCTAAGAAATACTAGACGGTATCGTTCGATCGGGATAGATTGAAACTAGAACCATCCTCTTTATGGATTTGCTTCTTCGAAATCGATTCCCATATTCAGTGGACCGTGTCCCCGGGATCGACTTAGCGGCAGAGTCAGGAGGGACCTCTCTGCTGCATCTTTTGTTGCCTAGTTTTCGCTATCGCTTATTGCTTTCGTGCTTTGAGTTGGTTTTCGGATTTGCTTAAGTTTTCTTGAACGGTTTTGATGGATTTCATTATTTTCTTTCGTTGAACTGTACTTCAATTCCGATATTGGAAAGAGTGGAAGAGGTATTGATCAGGTGTTCATGGCAATGCAGGTGAACTAGTAGTAGGCAACGCTCGAACGGACTCTTGAAGCACCTCTTTCCTTCTTCCTTCCAACAAAACTAAGTGAGTGGCTACCATCCTGATTAGCTGGCCCTTCTTCCAGTCTTTACATCTAAAGTCTTGTATTATGCTTGCCCCAATCAAGCGATACCAAGTAATAACTAAAATACTTCAAGATAATAACGGAATAGACTTGGATTATTATGCTTGTCAAATAAAACTTGTGAACGGTTACTTACTTACATGCTTGTTCGTTTGGAATGTTCATCATATGCATAAATACAAGTTAGAATGTTTACTTCTTCTATAAATGTGTTATATGTAGAATACTCCTTGCCATACAATAATTTATCAGGGAGACTATGCAAAATAAATCACATCATGCTACTTGTCTCAAAATGCTTATTGGCTCAACTGCATCAATGGATAACTCAATATAAATACCGTTGATCATGGACAACTTGTGCAAAAGGTTATAGTTCCTGCGGACGGTCGCTGTGGCACTGGCACCAATCCGGTGCGGACGAAACCTCATATTTAGTCTTCATGTACATCGGACAGGATGGTTTGTGGCACCCTTGTGTCCACGCTGTATGCCATCCTCGTCAATGACTAAAATTGGTCCATTTGGTATACGCCAGTGATCCCCTCGTATATTTTAAACCTGTTGCAACTAACTTGTGTCTTCTTGGCAGGGAAGGACATGGTAAGTATTGTGCAGGTGGTTCAGACGGGAAGGTAAATGTCACCGAGCGGTGGCAAGTATATTATTGATTTATATATATATTGCTTGCTGTAAAATGAACTAAGGCAAGTTAGAAAGACCACAAGAATAATATGGCATGCTTCATATAAACAATGTGTTGATTGGTATAGTTGGGTTAGCTTGCCTTCACCAGTATGTTTCGATGTACTGACCCTCGTTGAAACAGGTTCCCCACACTAAGAAGAGCCGAGCGAGGAGCCGAAGTCATCCCCCAATTCCAGTCCAGCTGTAGGCACGCCTTGTTCGTACCACCTTTTAAAGCATTTTGAGCAAGAAGCTAGCAACCCAAGTAATCATGCAGCTTCGTAGGAAGGCCGTCATTCCACCAGGAGGTCTTATATTTTGAAGTTTAGTAGGGACGTAATGTACATGACTGCTATCTCATTTTGTGTCAACACTTTTGTAAGCCCGAAAGGTAACCTTATGACTCAGTTCAGGAGTTTGTAATAGATGTTCATATTATCAATAAAAAGAGAACTTTTTCATGTTTCAATTTATCTGCGTACTCTGAATATGTGCTCGCTATGCAAAAATAATATACTTAGCCTCGTGCGGTGCGCAACCTAGGCCCGCACGACGGTCACGCCCGGGGGATGACTATCGATTTTACGGAATTGGGACGTGACATGTTGGTATCAGAGCACAGCTTCAAAGTTCCTTTGACCCTTCGTATAGGAAAAGTTCCTTTAACGATAAATTCCTATGCGAACTCTTGAACTCGTTAGACCAAAATAAGATACGTTCATACAATAAGTCCATAATACAATATGATCCTGATGTAAATTACCATCTTTTGAAGGAATGACACAAGCGCAATCCTCTGCGCTAGCACCGGGCAAGACTTAAGCACAGGAGAGCAGTTCCGGCACTTCAGGAAGCTCTTGGAGCCAACGGGGCATATCTCGAGCCGTATCTCATGTCGATCCGCTTGAGCGGGTGATGCAAATGTTAGAAGTACAACAAAAAAGAGATAATGCTCGCCAAGCCAAGTTCGAAAGCAATCTAGAGGCCCGACTCTCAGTCCAACAAAAGCAGGTAGATACCCTACAGCAGATCGTGCAGACTTTGGCCTCCAACCAGTCTGCGACAACAGCAGCGACACCGATGGAGCAACCCGTACTTGAAGTCGAGCTGCCGCCAACACCAAGGACGAGGGAAGTGACTGCCTTCTCCTTCGATGACTTCAAGAAAGTCTGTAACACTCCATTCAAGAGGACTGAGGACCCGATCGTGGCCCTAGATTGGCTCGTCGAACTTGAGGATCATTTCTCTCTGCTAGAAGTACCGGAAGAAAAGCGAGTCATTTGTGCTTAACTGCAGCTTCGCCTTAATACGCACGATTGGTGGGACATACATTGAAGATCTCTTCCAATTGAGAATGGATGAGAGGCAATAGCATAGGCCACCTTTCGTGGCACATTTGAGGAGGAATTCATACCCCCGCCTGTACGTCGTCAGAAGGAAAACAAGTTTGTACAACTACGACAGGGTAGCATGACAGTTAAGCAATACTCTGCTGAATTCAATAGGCTTGCCAAATTTGCTAGTTCCTATCTACCCGATGCAGCGAGTCATGCCAGATGATTCGAGGGAGGTCTACGTCCTGCCATCCATGCACACGTAGTCGTTCCATAATATCAGACAATGCAGGAAGTCCTAAATTATGCCCTATCTCTTGAACCGCAGTATCCTCACGTTTCTATCGGCGCTGTGCATACCTCCAATCACAAACGCCAAAGAAATGATAGAGGAAACAACGCAGTAAAACGTTCAAATAACGGCGGTAAGCAGAAAGCAAATCCAGACAAAGTATGTAACTTCTGCAAAAGACCGGGGCATCTCTTCAACGATTGTCGCAGGAGGCTCGGAGTATGTCTCATTTGTAGTGATCTGAATCACAAAATACAAGACTATTCGCTCTTCTCTGAACGCCGCCCTCAACAACAAAATTAGGCTGCTGCAACCCAGGCCAATAGAGCTATGCCTCAGCAAGGGCGGAATCAAGCTCAAGGCCGGGTCTATACGATGACACGAGAAGAAGCTCTAGCTTTAGATACCGTCGTGTCAGGTACTTTGCTTTTCAATAACATACTTGCTCGTATACTATTTGATTCTTGTGCAATCTATAGCTTTATATCTACAAACTTTGCTGCGGAGAACAATATAGAAATGACTCTGTTGCATTTAGATTTAAGTGTTAGCACCCCCTTCGGCACGAAAATACATGTCCGTTCAGTATGCCAAGGTGGTTATATATGTATTGGTGGAAGAAAGCTGTCGCTCGATGTTTTAGTTCTAGATGTTCGGGACTATGATATCATTTTGAGAATAGATTGGCTCGGTGCGTGCTCGGCAACTATTGAATGTGCAGAAAAGATAGTCGTCTTCTGCCTGCCTGGAGAAGCCAAAGTCTACTACACTAGTAGTCCAGCGACTAACGCGTCAAGGGCCTGAATGGTAATTTCTGTAATATCTGCTCGGCGAATGCTACACTCAGGCTGCCAGGGATTCCTAGCATCGGTTTGGGACACATGGCAGGATTACGCAAACGTCGAATCTTCTTCCGTTGAGGCAGAGTTCTCTGATGTATTTTCGAGCAAACTACCCGGCATGACACCAGACCGAGAGATATAATTCACTATCGATACATTTTCGAATACACAGTCGATCTCTAAGCCTCCGTACAGAATAGCCCCTGCTGAACTAAAAGAATTAAAGTGCCAGTTTCAAGAGTTACTAAATCATGGGTTCATCCGTCCGAGCGTGTCTCCCTGGGGCGCGCCTGTGCTCTTCGTGAAGGAGAAGGACGGAACGCTACGCCTCTGTATCGATTATCGAGAGCTAAACAAGGTCACAATCAGAAACATATATCCTCTGCCACGGATAGATGATCTATTTGATCAGCTACAAGGGGCAACGGTGTTTTCAAAAGTTGATCTTCGCTCGGGCTACCACCAGCTGAAGATTAAGCCTGAAGACATGCCGAAGACTGCCTTCCGAACCCGATACGGGCATTATGAATTTTTTGTGATGTCGTTTGGACTGATGAATGCACCTGCTGCATTCATGGACTTAATAAATCATGTATTCCGACCATTCATCGATAAATTTGTGGTAGTTTTTATCGATGACATCTTGGTGTACTCGAAGACTAGGGATGAGCACGCAGGACACCTGCGAATGGTGCTGCAAACCCTTCGAGACAACAAGTTGTATGCAAAGCAAAGTAAATGCGAGTTTTGGCTGGACAAGATATCCTTTTTAAGGCACATCATCTCTGCTCAAGGTATTTCAGTTGACCCAAAGAAGGTGGAAGCCATCGTGCAGTGGAAATGGCCGGAGTCAGCTAGCGATATCCAAAGTTTCCTTGGTCTGGCGGGCTACTACCACAGATTTATTTGAGACTTTACAAGATTACTTTACCCCTGACTCAGCTCACACGAAAGGTAGTAACATTTACCTGGACGAACGACTGTGAAGCTTCATTTTCAGAGTTAAAACAACGTCTCATCTCTGCCCCAATTCTTTCCCTTCCGGATGGTCCAGATGATTTCAAAATATACAGTGATACGTCAGGAAAAGGTTTAGGATGTGTCCTTATGCAAAGGGACAAGGTGATAGCCTTCGCGTTGAGACAGCTAAAGCCTCACGGGAAGAACTACCCAGCACATGACTTGGAACTGGCTGTGGTAGTGGTTGCGCTGAAGCTGTGGCACCACTACCTTTATGGTGTGCCGTGTAAAATCTACACGGATCATAAAAGCTTAAAGTATCTCTATACACAAAAGTATTTGAATCTTCGACAACAGCGTTGGCTTGAACTCCTTAGCGACTTTGATCTCATGATCAGATACACGCCTGGTAAGGGAAACGTAGTAGCGGATGCACTGAGTCGAGTATTTGTTGGGAGTTTGGCTATTGATGGCAGGCTGCACCGAGATCTTGAATCCTTGGGCATTACTCTAAAAATCAGATACAAAAATTGGGTGCAAGTGGCACAACTGCGCCTCGAGCCCGACTTGTTACAAAAGATTAAGGCCGCTCAGAAGGATGACCTGTTCCTGCAAAAGATGCATGCTCTTATCTCAGCAGGAAAGGCAACCGACTTTGCAGTAGGCATGGACGGGATGACTCGAGTGAAGGGAAGACTTTGCGTTCCAGATAACGCGGCCCTCGGAGAAGAGATACTCACTGAAGCTCATTATGCAAGTTATACTTCTCATCCGGGTAGTACTAAGATGTATCGAGATCTCCTTACGACGTTCTGGTGGCATGGCATAAAATAAGATGTGGCACTGTTTGTGTTGCATTGCATGGTTTGTCAGAGAGTAAAGGTCGAGCACCAGAAACTAGGCAGAGAGCTGCAAAACCTCACTATTTCAGAGTGGAAATAGGAACATATAACAATAGATTTCATTGTTGGCTTGCCAAGGACGCAACAGGGGAATGCTGTTGTTTGGGTTATTGTTGATCGCCTCACCAAGTTTATTCATTTTCTGCCTATCAAGTCTACTTGGAGTGTCGACCGCCTGGCTCAGTTATATCTCAATGAAATTATTCGGCTCCATGGCGTGCCCATATCCATAGTCTCTGACAAAGATGTTCGATTCATATCGCGCTTCTGGAAAAGCCTGTAGTCAGCAATGGTGACAAAGTTGAAGTTCAGCTCCGCCTACCATCCACAGACCAATGACCAAACAGAACGTGTCAACCAGATCCTAGAAGACATGCTGCGACTCTACGCCTTGGACTTAAAGACAAGTTGGGACTCGCATCTACCGTTAGCTGAATTTGCTTACAATAATAGTTATCAATCAAGCATTCAGATGGCGCCATATGAGGTATTGTATGGGCGAAAGTGCAGATCCCCGATCTGTTGGGACGACGTTAGAGAACGGCAAATCCTTGGCCCTGAGCTTGTGGAACAAGCTGTCCAAAATGTTCGCTTGATTCGGGAAAGACTAAAGATAGCTCAAAGCCGCCAAAAGAGCTATGCTAATACACATCGACGGCCGCTTGAGTTTCTAGAAGGCGACCGGGTATTTCTCAAAGTCTCGCCCATGCGAGTAGTCAGCAGATTCGAAGCAAAGGGAAAGCTGGGTTCAAGATTTGTCGGTCCGATCAAAATACTAAAGCGAGTTACCTCAGTTGCCTACCAGATTGCCCTACCGCCATCCCTATCCAATTTACACGATATTTCCCATGTTTCCCCACTTAGGAAGTATGTGTACGACCCAAGCCACGTAGTGGATCTGGATCAGCTGAACCTTCAGGCCGACTTGACGTATGTAGAATAACATGTACAAATTTTGGATAGAAAAGAAAAGCTGCTTCGAAGTCGCTCGGTTCCTCTCGTGCGCGTACTTTGGCAAAATCACTCTGTCAAAGAATCCACATGGGAACTTAAATCAGAGATGAGGGAAAGGTTCCCCTTATCATTTCTTAGTGTTAGGTTATATTCCTAAGTTTTGGGATGAAACTTCCGATTAGTTGGGTAGGACGTGGTGCCCCGTTCCCCCTATTCGGGGAGCACGACTAAGAAATACTAGACGGTATCGTTCAATCGGGATAGATTGAAACAAGAACCCATCCTCTTTACGGATTTGCTTCTTCGAAATCGATTCCCATATTCAGTGGACCGTGCCCCCGGGATCGACTTAGCGGCAGAGTCAAGAGGGACCTCTCCGCTGCATCTTTTGTTGCCTAGTTTTCGCTGTCGCTTGTTGCTTTCGTGCTTTGAGTTGGTTTTCGGATTTGCTTGAGTTTTCTTGAACGGTTTCGATGGATTTCATTATTTTTGTTCGTTGAACTGTACTTTAATTCCGATATTGGAAAGAGTGAAAGAGGTATTGATCAGCTGTTCGTGGCAATACAGGTGAACCAGTAGTAGGCAATGCTCGAACGGACTCCTGAAGCACCTCTTTCCTTCTTCCTTCTAACAAAACTAAGTGAGTGGCTACCATCCCGATTAGCTGGCCCTTCTTCCAGTCTTCACATCTAAAGTCTTGTATTCTGCTTGCCCCGATCAAACGATACCAAGTAATAACTAAAAGACTTCAAGATAATAAGGGAATATGTACTCGCTATGCGAAAATAATATCTGCGTACTCTGAATATGTACTCGCTAGCTGGCCCTTCTTCCAGTCTTCACATCTAAAGGAGAATATTTCCATGTTTCAATTTATCTGCGTACTCTGAATATGTACTCGCTATATGAAAATAATATACTTAGCCTTGTGCGGTGCGCAACCTAGGCCCGCATGGCGGTCACGCCCGGGGGACGACTATCGATTTTACGGAATCGGGGAATGACAACGCGTCCTCATGGAAGTCATCTTCTTTCTCTTTTCGTAGTTGTTTCCATTGTGGAAAACCTGGATATATTGTATCAGAGTGCTGTAGGGCACAGGGATTGTGCCTGGTGTGTGGGGCATCATATGACATGGTCGGAACATATCCTAGGAGGAAACAGACTATATCATCATTGACTCATTCAGTAGTTTGGCTAGCAGCACCGCAGTTCAGGGCACCAACACTAGTACAACTACAGATTCAGAGGCCTTTGCCTCTACAGGCTCAGGCATTCCAGCAGAGGCTGCAGCAGTATGCGCAGGCCCAGGCATAGGCGAGACCTAGAGGTTAGCAGCAGAGGGGACCAGTATCCAGAGGGCAGGGTCGAGCTTTCTTGCTATCGATGGAGGAGGCTTTGGCATCATGAGAGGTGGTAGCAGGTACCATTCTCATCCACTTTCATTCAGCTTCAGTTTTATTTGATTCTAGTGCATTACATTCATTCATATCTTTACGATTTGCGATACGAGTTGGATTGGAGTCTGAGTACTTACCTATAAGGTTGAATATACTTACTAGTAACAATCTCATGGGAGTATATAGAGTATATCCCTGGTGTAGAGTTATAGTGTAAGGGAGAGAGTTTCTCGCGAGACTGATAGAGTTTCCTATGGGCGATTATGATGTCGTCCTTGGGATAGATTGGTTGACTACGAGACATGCGACGATAGATTGTCTTAGTGGCAAGATTATCTTTCGTGTACATGATAGGGAGGAGTTCTCATTCTTGAGAGGTGTAAAAGAGTTACTGGAGGTTACATTGATGATGGCGAAGATCGATGAGGCACAGTTTCCCAGGATAGTTTGTGAGTTTCATGACATATTTCCTAACGAATTACCAGGTGTACCACCAGTTAAAGACATGGAGTTCTATATTGATTTGATCCCGGTAGCAGAGCTAGTATCAAAAAGGGTTTACAGGATGTCACCATCTGAGTTGGAGATCTTGTACATGATGATTGAGGAGTTGAGAGTCAAGGGATTCATTAGACCTAGTGCATCTCCTTGGGGAGCCCCGTTAATTCTTATTAAAAAGAAGGATGGTTCATCGTATTTAATTATTGATTATAGAACACTAAATGCGGCAACCATTAAGAACAAGTATCCCTTGTCCAGGATAGATGACTTGTTTGATTAGCTCAGTGGGGTAACTATATTTTCTAAGATTGATTTGTGGTGTAGGTATCATCAAATCAGAGTCAGAAAGAAGGATATAACCAAGAAGGCATTCAGATCTAGTTATGGTCATTGGGAGTTCCTAATTATGCCATTTGGAGTGACCAATGCACCAGCTATATTCATGTATCTTATGAAAAGCATCTTCATGCCTTACTTAGACCAGTTTGTGATAGTGTTTATTGATGATATCTTGGTCTATAGTCAGAGTGAGGAAGAGCATGAGCATCATCTTCGCGTAGTTCTTCAGATCCTTCGAGAGCAGCAGTTGTATGCGAAGTTCAGCAAGTATGAGTTCTGGCTTGATCGTATCTCATTCTTGGGATATCATTTCTGGTGAAGGAGTCAAAGTGGATCCCAAGAAGGTGGAGGCTATTGAGAGTTTCAGATGTGCGTAGTTTTCTGGGTCTAGCAGGGTACTATAGGAGATTTATGGCAGATTTTGCGAAGATCTTCGCACCTTTGACACGGCTGATGTGTAAGGATGTGTGCTTTGAGTAGTCAGACGCTTGTCAGATTTCTTTCGAGAAGCTCAAGCGGAGTTTGATTTTGGCTCCTATTTTGACACTTCCAATAGGACCAGGAAGATTCTCAGTATATTATGATACTTCATGAGTGGTACTAGGGTGTATCCTTATGCAGCATGGCAGAGTGATAGATTATGTGTCTCGGCAGCTTCGAGACCATGAGAAAAGTTATCCGCTGTATGATTTTGAGTTGGAAGCTGTAGTGTTTCCACTTAAGCTCTGGAGACATTACCTATATGGTGATCGAGTGGAGATTTTCACAGACCACAAGAGCTTAAGGTATGTGTTCACACAGAAAAAACTCTACATGCGTCAGAGGAGGTGGCTCGAGTTATTGTTCGGCTACGAATTTGACCTTCAGCATCATCCAATGAAGGCCAATGTCGTAGTAGATGCCTTGAACAGGAGAGGAGGAGCTTACTTCTTGAAAAAGAAGTGCCATATTTTGGAGGATCTGTAGGAGATGGGTATCGAGGTAGTATTATCTGGTGATATCGATTTTATGGCAAGTTTGTTTGTTCAGTCTTCTATAGTTGAGAGGATCAGAGAAGAGCAGTCTGGTGATGTCAGATTTCAGTAGCTCAGAACAGATTGTGAGTCAGGATGCAGACCAAAGTTGAACATTCATGAAGATAAGACTCTCTGGTTTGGGAGTCGACTTTGTGTGCCGAGAGGAGATATCTGGAAGAAGATTATACTAAGTGAATCCAGGAGGGACGAAAATGTATCAGGATATTCGTCAACACTTCTAGTAGAATGGTATGGAGAAAGGGATAGCTTGGATCATTTCTCGGTGTTAGTCTTTCAGCAAGTTAAGGTTGAGCATCAGAGACCGGCCGGACTACTTCAACCTTTACCAATTCTGGAGTAGAAGTAGGACCATATTATTATGGAATTTGTGACCGGTCTTCCTAGATACCCGTCTGACAGAGATACTATATGGGTTATAGTGGATCGACTCACGAAAGTTACTCACTTTATACCTTTCAAAGTGGGCCAGTCTACAGAGCAGCTAGTCGAGATATACATGAGACAGATAGTCAGATTGCATGGTGTACCAATCAAAATAGTCTTAGATAGAGATTCTCGGTTCATGTCTCACTTTTGGCAGAGCCTACAACAGAGTCTGGGAATTAGTTAAAGTTTAGTTCAGCCTACCATCCACAGACAGACGGACAATCGGAGCATACTATTCAGACTTTGGAGGATATGCTTCGAGCTTGTACACTTGACTTCGGTGGGTCTTGGGAGGATCACTTTCATTTAGTAGAGTTCTCCTATAGCAATAGCTTCTAGGCGAGCATTAAGATGGCACCCTTCGAGTCTTTGTATGGTAGGAGATACATATCACTGTTAGCTTGGGATGACATTGGCGAGAGGCAGATGCTTGGTCCAGAGATGATTGCTCAGTCGGTTCGAGTGATAAGGTAGATCAGTGAACATATCAGAGTGGCTCAGGATCACCAACGTCACTGGGGAGATCAGCATCGTCGTCATCTTGAGTTCTCTGTCGGCGACCATGTATTTTTGAGGATTTTGCCTACCCATGGAGTTATCAGATTTGGAGTACGGGGAAAGCTTTGTCCCAGATATATAGGCCCGTTCGATATTCTCGAGCGAGTTGAAGACGTATCATATTGTCTAGCTCTTCTACCATCGCTTCATGAGCCATATCCTGGATCTTCTGAGTTGGTCGTTGGTACTGACCTATCATATGAGGAGTGGTCCGTGTCTATTTTGGATCAGAGGGAGAAGGTTCTCAAGAACCGGACTATCAGGTTAGTTTGTTTTGCTTGGGGGCATCACTCACTCACCGGGAGAGGCGACGTGGGAGCGCAAAGATGATATGTGTACACTTTATCCATTTTTCTTCGACTTGGGAGGTATACTTATTCGTATACTAGTGTCCTATCTTAGCTTGTGCATGTGACTGATTGTAAGTTTATCTGTTATGTCTGTTATTTTTACTTTCTGATTTCTTATTGCTGCCCAGGAAATTTCATGCTCACATGAGTTTCTTATTTATCTTTGATTTTGAGCTGGCTTTCTTGGATTTTCTTGTTAGTGATTTTTGGATCCTTATGGAAATTTTACGAACGTAATTTTTTAAAGGAGGGGAGAGTTGTGAGACTCATCTCACAATATTCATATTTTATGTGAATACGTATTTTGTGCTAGTTATTGCATTTTATTGGATCTCGAGAAAGCCCAAAAAATTTCAAAATTGAAACTTTACTACTTGACCAGTATATCGACGGTATGCTACAGTATACCGACGGTATACTGCCCGGCAGATATTTGTTTCACTTTTGAGATATTTTTGACATATTTTTGAGATATTTCTTTATAAATAGTACTCGATATATTTTATTTTCTCTTTCTATTTCTCTCTCCTTTCTTCTTTATTTCTCTCTCGAGCTTGGAAGCATGGTCTTGAGACCTGGAGTGTGGTTCTGAACCCCTTCGTGGTGGTGGACTAGAAGATTAGGCTGGGAGCTCACGTTAGGCAAGTACACCTTGCCATTTTCGTGAACTTCTTTTACTTCATGTCATTTTACTTTCCTGGAGCTTGATAGTTGTTATTTTGCTTAGACTTTCTTTACTATTAGTATTCATATCATGATTTCTAGCCTAGTGACCATCTCGGTTTTATTTTCTGGTAGAATCTCGTTCCGTCCCTTTTTGGTAACTTGGTAGTAAAAACGGTACCAGAGTTATGACCATGAGTTTTTGTCCGTATTGTGATATGAGACTTACCCTAGACTTGACTTCTTGTTAGACTTGGTTCTGGTAATTTCGAGATTGATTTGGGTCCCGAAAATCAGACTTGATTTAACCATGTTTATTCTTAAA